>VICI01001257.1:0-24248 GCA_019593645.1 Akabosia matsudoensis | reverse complement strand
ACATGTCGTCATCATCCCTTATATAATTTTTTGTTCTGGTGTTTTGCTTAGCACAATAAAAGACACTCTTGTTTCTTCCAAGTTGGAAGAGACGACGAGTGACATAAATAATCACCACACACAAATTTCATCAAGAAACACGAAAAAATATAAGTGGTGAATTACTGGGGAATGACGTTCGGACACAAACTGTGGAGTAATTCTTACAACGTTGTATTTTAAAAAAAAGTAGCTGCAATTAAATCGTCATAAGGAAATTTCTGCAAACTTCAATACTTTTTGTGCAATTCAATCTTCTCGGTGACTGAACATAAAAAAGAGAATACATATTTGAATGTTTCATACGATGATACATTTTTGGCCATCTTGTATTACATAATTGTTGTAATCGTGCAAGTATTTACTTACTCATGTCGGTTTACGTGTTGTGCCCATGAACACGTAAATTTTTTAAACAAATGTTTCACATCCGTCCTTTTTACAGTAAAAAAAGATAAATCAGACGGCGATGATGATGAGGATTGGAAGTAGTAACAACAGCAGTTGCATTATTAACTGAGCACTATTAGTGAGATTTTTAACTAAGAAAGCCATTATTTAAGGTTTACATGCTTTGAGCTCTTATATGTTCAAAAGAGTGCTGATACACCAAATTTACTCCCCCAACTCAGGCATATATCACCATTGCCACCAAACTATTTTTTGTCAGTGACGCTTCATAGTCACTCTTTCTTCTGTGAAATGGTATGGTTCACATTAAAGTGGTTCATAATTACTACACACTCAACTCGTCTCTTTGCTTTTCTACCTCCTAGTTTGGTTTTTTTTTGCTTATGACGACGATGATGGCAGTCTGCCTACTTGACTGACTCGCACAGAAAATTATACATTGTTGTAGCAAAAAAACGAGAGAGACAGAAAGTAAACAGGGTAGAGAACACGATACATGCCTAGTACTCCACCAAAACTCCAGTTGTGCATGCAACGTGAACGGGTTTTCTTCTCCTAATGCGAAAACTCCACAAAACGATTCATACAAGTGGATACCATAATAATACCGCGAACCATATTGAATTACTGTTGAATTAGTGAAATTAGAATTAGCAAAAATTATTTTTCTTTGCATACTATGCGTACATTTTATCACTTATGAAGGTAAGGCAACCAAACTTCATCATCCCCACCATAAAAGTAACATGTTGGGTGTTCAGAAGTCGGTGGTGGTAGATGTGAGCAACACGCATTGAGCTTTTAAGATTTGCCCATAATTTTTATTGTTTTTTCTCCTCTTTCTCTCTCGCCTCGCTTACAAAAATGTAATAAAAATGTTCCCTGTAAACTAAACCTGTGCATGCATAATAATTCTGTACTGTACATTGATACAATTAGAATTACAACCTGATGCCATCAGATTATGATTACATGCACAATGTCATGATGATGATGAGCAAAAAAATACGAGGGAGACTAAAAAAACGATAATCATTTTTATTACAACACAAAAAAAGCAGCTTGGGTTATATGGCTACACTCATTGCTTTTAGTTTTTTTTTCATTCATTTCATTTGTAAAAAAAAGTGTGTGCATTGGTAATAATTTGAGTAGTGCTAAGATAAGCTAATGTACATGAACAGCTACAAGAATTCACAACAGGTAACAATCCAACCATGATTATGCTGGCAGCTTTTTTTATTCTGATGTCATTGGCCACAAAAATTAATCACCGGATGCAGGAACAAAAAAGTGTGCATGAAGGTAAGCTTAATGAGTGTATTTTTTACCATCAATTCTTCACTTAATTGCCCTCTGTGTGTAAGATGAAGGAAAATAAAGGTTTCTCCACGGGCTCAGTCCCCCAAAGCAACTTGGTTTTACGTCTGGAGATTTATAGCAATGTTTCTTTTAATTACAGGATTCAATTTTACTAGCTCCAGCAAAATTCAATTCATTTTTACGATATAGTGACAAGTTTCTTTAAAATTTTTGGTCCTTTTAACAGCGTTGTCTTGTATCTTTCCATAAAAACTAAGGCCATATGGCCACACATGGTTTACGCACAAGCAATCAAAATAGCTGTTTTGTATTTTAATCATAATACTAATTTTTGAGCTAAATCATATTTTGAGGTAAGTTTAGAATATTCCCTTGATATTATGGATTTCGATTATAAGGAAATATCTTTCCAATGAAACTCATTTATAACTGTTTAATCGGATCACAGCTGAAGTTGGAAAAGTAAATCCAATTCAAAAGCTACGCACATTGTCAATACCGAACGATTGGTAAGGCCATGGCATGATACCTATTGCGATAACACTACGAATTAATTCACCTGAATATGATTAGTTGCGATGGCACTTGTTTACTGGAGTATTTTAGCAACTACCTAAATCGCTCAAATCAAGTGTTGTCTGTCTAACCGAATGCATTTAAATCGCAACTGTAATAGACGCAATAATAATAATTATGAATACTGCATAGCACACATCGCATTGTGTATTGAAATATTTTCGCAGCGTTTCGAACTTCACAGATGAAGTTAGTAAAGTAAAACCAATTCAAAAGCTACGCACATTGTCAATACCGAACGATTGGTAAGGCCATGGCATGATACCTATTGCGATAACACTACGGATTAATTCACCTGAATGATTAGTTGCGATGGCACTTGTTTACTAGAGTGTTTTAGCAACTACCTGAATGGATCAAATCAATTTTATGTCTGTCTGACCCAATGCATTTAAATCGCAACTGTAATAGACGCAATAATAATAATTATGAATACTGCATAGCACACATCGCATTGTGTATTGAAATATTTTCGCAGCGTTTCGAATTCCAACTAACTCTTCAAAACCGCAGATATATCTCTGTTTTTATCCGACATTTTTCAAATCCTTGACTGAATAGAGTACTACACAAGAACAGGATGCAAGGCTCTCATGCAATCGTACCGATAGAAAAATATGACGGCATAATAATTATAATGGTAAATATTATCCCCTTCACTTTTTTTATGCCCTTTACCGTTTAATTTACTTCAGCTTTTTAATTCACCAGCATGCAATGCGATATTCAAATTTTTGCACTGATTCGCTGAACAGCACTGAGTTGGGATGTATATTCGTATACTCAACCATTTAACAGGATATTCATACCAAGACCATAATTAAATTGGTAAAGTTGTGTTTGAGTTACGTACTAGTTAGCCGGAGAAACTTGTAATGGAAACTATTTTATCTGCAATATTTTGATGGTATGACAGTGGTTTTGTGCGTGTATGTTGGAGACTCAAAAGAGAAAAGAAATTATCATATAGCATGTTTGTTTTCCTATTTAAATATGCACGATACGTGTATTTAACCGAAACAGTTTGCTTGTTACACGGTTTTTTTTCTTTTGAAAACAAGTGGGTAAAATGAGTAGTTGTACAAATAAGTATGTCCATTGAAATTAGCATTAAGGAAATGAACAAAAGGTATGTTCCCCTTTCATTTGACTAGAGACGATTCTCTGACGATGATTAAAACACATTGCAGACAATGAGTGCACGAGGATTGGCTCTTCCATAACCAGCATGGAACAAAAGAGCTTGACATGTCATAAAGTTTTATAATGCTGATGATGATACTTAATAAGGTGGATTTCAAAAGTGTTCAGACTTACACTACATTCTCTTCTCACTAAACGAGTGAATGTTTTAACATGCATGCCCCGTCGCTTAGAAGTGAAATAAGAGGGATAAAACTGTTTTGTTTGTTTCTTGTGAAAATTTCGCATAATATTATCATCATCCTCATAGCTTCGTATCATCTATTCATATTGTCCTTTTCACTCATCGTTTTTTCTCTTCTTTCATGGCTTTTTGTCTCCGCTAGTAAAGTGTGAAAGCTTTTCATGTTTTATTTGGTTGTTGTGTATAAGGCCCGAGGATCACACTGATGATGATAATGAATGGGAAGTGTATTTAAGTATTCATAGAAATTTAAATAATGAATGAAAATGTTGTTGTATGGGGAGAGTTGGATCATGGATTGTTTTTGTCGCGTGGTGGGTGCCCTTTTGTTCTCTAATGACACAGACGATATACTCAAAGATATGTGTTGTTTTATTAGACATGTTTTTGTATGAGCCATGTAAACTGGTCATTTCAAGTTAATATTATGTCAAATAGAGAGTACCAACAACATTTGGCATTCAGCTGGAGTGACTCATTTTTTCCAACTTTTATCTTCATTTCTTGTCATGTATTTCTGACCTGATGCCACCTACCAGGATCGTGTACGTAAACACACAGCACGCAGCCTCGTCTATATTTATAATTGTTTGTGATCTTACAAGAGCGTAAACTAATGTTTTTGCGATTAATGTGGTGTGGGGATAAGTATAATGCTAATTTGTTTCATGTTTCTGCTAATTTTAATTGGCTAAATTCTTTACACACGGAACCTCCGGGACATCGTAACTAACAAGAACACTTAATAATCTTTATGAAACATTCCTTATGTGGCAGAAAACTATCGCCATGCCGTGGCAATTTAGAAGTTCAACGAAGAGAAAAGTGTAACAAAGTGGCAGATGTTTGATGATCGGCCCCACTTTTTAATTGCCAGTTCACTCATACTCTTAAGAAAAAGTACATTGAAAGTTGACGTATCCTTATTACATTTATTGTTCAACACGTTACATATCCTTTCTCTAGTCTTCATTATCATTATCTTCATCAAAGCCAGACCACATTTTATTCATTAAAAAATATCACTCCACATACCACATACGCCAAGACAACTTCTGAAAAGATTTTTTTCGCCTTTTTTCGACTTCAATCAAGCACAAACTATACAGCCAACTACTCCTTCACACCGTCGCATATCACATCATCATTACTATCAAGATCATCGTCATCAGCAACGGCGGCAACCAGCTTAATTATTACACACATCAATTTAGCTTTTGTAGCTATTCGTTCGTTAAAATGTTGTGTGTGGGTGAGTGACAACGCACGTTACAAACTGAAAAAAAGAGAGCAGCAATTGTACTAATACTAATAACAATGGTAGAAGCATTTAACCAAGAGAAATAGTAATTACCATTTTACTTTTATTATCCTATTAAATAATTCCAAATCTGTTTTGAAAGTTTTTTTTTTCATCGTCATAACTATTTTACCGTGAGCATTCTCATAAAGCCAAAAAAAAATCTGTTTTTGGCATATGCAACATAGGACGTTGTTGCCACCGTTTTTATCTGCTGGTGTCTGTTCCTGTCCGTAGATCATCGTCGTTAAATAGTTTGATCTAATCTGTGGTGACTGGCAATTTTCTTTCAGTTAACAATTAGTAACTTTTTTTTGGTTCATTGAAATAATTAAAGCAGTCAGTCAGCCAGCGTAATCACACGACGTTCTAAAAACATGTTGTCTTCAGAGAATGACGTGATTGCAATCTGGTAAACTCACTATCACTGACAGATGAACAAAAACAGTGACCTTAACCTAACATCAGCAAACATAAAAATTTAAAAATGGGCAAATACTGATGATTTTAAAAATACACAATGAACTGCCAGCGAGTCAACTTTTTGCTGTTACACTTTGCCCAATTAGTAGACCAGCATGGAATGTGCGATGTTTTTGCGAGATACATGCGAAATTAGTTAATCATTACAAATGCTGCTGATATGCTGGTGACATTAACTTGGCCAACATGTAAATCATTATTAGACCAATTTTTAATGTGAAAACACCTCAAATCGAGTGCGGTGACGTGGATGTGGTAGCTCTGTTGTAATCAATGATTGCAGCACGGTTTATAAAATAGAAATTATCGCAATTACTAATTCTCTCATTTTCTCAGCGCAGCTAAATCCAATCTGTTCTAAATAGCAGGCGCTCAAAAGAGCTGATGCTGATGCGAATAGCAATTATTTACGTCCCAATGCACTCACAAAGCTGCTGATTTAATAAACTATTGCTGTACATCATGATCATAGTAGGAAATGAACTCTTCTACGTGGTGACGATGACGACGACGACATCGCCTTAACAATATAACAGAATTGGAGAATACAAAGGAAAGACAAAACTCATTATACAATTCATCAATGCTCCAACTCTTCATCAACCACGGTGCCTAAATCATAGTATATATCAGTGGCGGTGAGCTTTTTGGTTAATTTTTTTTCTCTCACTAACTCTCTTCCTCGCTTTTATGTATGACTAGCTATATCAATCAAGGAAATGAATGAAGTTTTAAAAATCATTTTAAAATTGTTTTTATAAAAAACCTTCCACGCATAGATTAGTTTTCTTTCTTTAACAAAATGAGCTTCTGTTTTTGCATGCTCAGCTTCACAGATTTTTTTTTTTTACTGTCGGCATTTCAAACGTATAAGGTGCATAAAGGGAAAGCGAAAAAAAAGCTAAATGAGCAACAGGCCTACAACAAAAATACATTATAGTGAGAGAAGTGTGATCTGTGTTACGTAAGTCCGCCTAGAATAACGAAAAAAGCTGGTTATAGTGATGATATAATGTTACTTTGCATATGTTCAAGTGTGATCCTGATGGGGAGCTCGAGTCACAAAAAGAGAGTCGACTTGATGCTTGCTATTCATTTACCCGTCTATAAAGGATAAATGACAACTGTCTAATTAAAAACTCTATTACGCAAATGACACCGACACAGCTCTTATCTTCCCCTCGCATCAAAAGCACGTTTGTACGACGAGCATACATAATACCTATTAGGCATAGCTATTTACAAGACCAAAAAATTGTAATATTTTTTACAAGAAGAAAATTTCCGTTGAAACATGCATGAAGCTTTAAAGCCCTGAAATGATTTTTAGCTTATCTTAGAGTTGAGAGAAGCTCAAGGTCTTTTTTTGAAACAACTTTTGCGAAATATTAAAATAATTGTGCTTTTGAAATACTTGCGGGCAATTAGTGGTTTAAGAGTTAAGAGGTAGAAAATGTTCAATATTAAACGCTTTTTGGTACAAGATTTTGTTCTTGTAACGTTTTTTATTATCTACATGAGAGTAATTCAGGTAAAAAAAAATACTGTTTAAATTCATGCTTGAAGATGTAGAGAGATGCTTCAAAGGGGGAGATAAAATATTAAGATAAATTTACAGTTGATGTCGTGTGTTTTTACCCTTCATTAATATTCATCAAGATGTTGGGTCTTGGGACAATCTTCAAAGAAGAGTATTTAAGCACAGATTAATATACTAGGTTATGGAGTAGGCATTTTAAGCTTAATTCCAAGCCCTAAACTATTTTTAGATTTGCGTTGCTTCTGAAAAGCTTTAGAAAGTCAAGATGAAGATCACCAAAAGATTTTCATGTTGCGTTTCGTACACATGAATTACTCTAATAATGTTTTTTAGTAATTCACGTTTTTTTCCCATAACACCCTGATTAATGACTTTGTGTCGTTTCACCGCTCCTTTAGTTAACACTGGAGAACAGTCAAGCATGCAGAGGCTGTTTGTCGAACATCGAAACATTTCTCAAAACTGACTTAGACACATAGAATGGAGCATGTATATGGATACTGTGTAGATGTTATGGTGAATAGAAAACATGATTTCCACATGTCATAAGAAAAAAGTGTACTGCTACTTTGAAGCTATTAAAAAACATGGAAATTGTGGCAGATATTAACGGCAAGTGTACATTGGGCTCAGCTTACTCCTTCGCTAAGTTGAAAACACCAGAATGCGTCTGGATGTGCTACCCAATCACCGAATTAACTATTTTCACGCTCTTGTCTGTTTGTAGGAATGACTTTGAACAATATTTTATATGTCCGCTAGATATTCTAGCGGACAGAAAGATTCTAGCCATTCTAAAAGTTTTTGGTGTCATGAAAATTCAGCGCTTACATAAAAGAAACATGAGAAAATGCACGACCAAGATCCGCATACCGTTATCTCTTTTAATACCATTGCAATGGTCGAATTCAATCATTTTCAGTAACTCTCCAACCACACCAAAGTGTATGAGTATTTCTTACGAGAAGTTGTGAAATGCCTAAATTCGTTTTTAGAAACTGTTTCTACCACTTTCTTTAGTACCATGAAGATCGCTCGGGCAAATGAAGCATGAAAAATTGCTGGTTTCAAAATTTTTTGTCATATTGAATTATGTCAATAAAAATAAAACACACTGATTTTTAATACAATCAGCGTAATTTTGTTGTAAACAATAATAGACAAAAAGACAGCAAGGAGGTGAATCACATGCTGCGATTATTGGGTTACTCATTATCTAGATGGACATTGTATTTGTGACAAAAACATTTCTGTTCATAATAGAATATGCGCATCATTATTGCCAGCATTTCCCAAAACAGCGATTCATTAGGAAAATGTCAATCCCACAACATAATACAAGACAATACCAAAAGAGAAACGATGAGAAAAATGTCTTATCATTCTGCTCCCAAATTTTCCGTTGGTTACGATATAAAGCTACGTAGGAGGGCCACTGGCGTGACACCTGTTTTGTGGAAAAGCTCACTTGCTCACGTAATAAATAATTTTCTCTTTACAAAAAAACAGAATGTCTCATTGTGTTGTGACCTTTCCGCAATCGTAACCAATCACAATCCTGATGGCTTGGTAATAGAATTACTTCGCTAATGATAATATGTAACATTAAGAAAATCTAGCTTTGAGGAGCACAACAGCATGTCTTGGAACAAACATGTGTGGCTGTCACGTTACAAGGGAGAATGTGTCCTCGATTTTTCTGTCCTTAGAAAATTCCTATTGTGAGAAATAAATTAAGTTTTCCTCCGGTTTCTAAGAATGCACTACTAGGTATATGCAGAGTAATCTAGGAATCCAAACCACAATCGATAATTAATAATTACATTATCAAACCCATATGTAATAGGACTAATAAAGTGGTTGGGATGAAAGCTGATAATATTGTAGACTATTAACGTACCGTACATGAATTAAGTAATATCGATCGTCTAAGCAGGAAAGAAAGCCGAGCAAGTACCGGAAAGCAGTACAGTCTACTCATAAACTAATCCTATTTGCCATTTTATTTGCTGCCACAACAACACAGATGGATAGGATTCGATCTATAAATGGCCAGCAGAGAGAGAGAGAAATGTAGAATATTTGCAAACGGATGATGACCGGAATCCGGAGAAAGTATCACAAAAAATGCGATACTTGTTCATCCAATCACCGCTCAGAAGCTTAGTTAACATGCGTCTACGTTCTCTTTCTAGTGCTTATGGGCTAAAACGGTGAGATGCGTTGTCTTACAGACGCTAGGGCAAACATGTTTGCGTTTTTTTTTCATTTTGCACTTATCTTCATATGAGACTAGAGAAAGAGAGAAAGAGTAATTCTTGTTAGGAAACTTTTTACACTCCTGGCTTTCTCCTTCGTATATGACTATGTACGTTGTTTAGGCGATGTGCCTTTTTAAGCAAATTACATAATCTTAACGAAAAATGAGAAAATACATGACTATGACTACAGTATTCCAAGGTAGGAAAAAAGTTTTCACGGTGAATTGCCGTTACAAGAGGAAAGTTTAAGCAAAGACTAGGATACATAAAAACCACGACATGGAAAAACAGAGAACGAAGAAAAAGCAGTCTTTTCCAGTACTTGGCTTTAATAAAAATGAAAAGAAAAAGGGGTAGAGAGATAAATGGGAGAAAGATACAGTCAGATCTAAGAGGGATATGCGTCTACTTAACTTATAAACTAGATATGGTTTTTATATAACGCTGTTTTAGTCTTCATACTTTCTACGACCATAATACTTTCTTCTCGTAATGTCTTTTGCTGCATCTACTTGAGTTGGATTTTACAAACTAAAGAGAAGGAGAAAAAGTGGAGATTACCCAAGGAGCCTATCAAATATGCATGAAGCAATAATATAACTGTAATGGAAGGCGAAAAGAAAGAAAGCAGTGGAGAGTTTTTTAAGTTCTTTTTTTCTTTTCCGCAACAGTCTACTTTTTTATCATATACTTCCCCTCATTTTACTTAACTTTCCAACGAATTTTTCATTATTTGCTGTAGAAGGACGTAGTATGCTATAGTTGTACTTCTGAGAAGCAACACAATGTGTCAAACAGCAGAGAAATGTGTATCTTAACATGGCTAGCACGCCTTAAGTGCAAATCATACTAGTTCGCTGACTATATGTTTTGTGATGGCTGATAGCAGCACGGCACCATTACGAATCCCGACTCCAGAATCTATGTACACGTTAAAACTGTCAAATTATGTCTATTTCTTAACACTAAAAGAGGGAAAGGGAGTTGGACCGAAGATCAAGATATCTCCATTACAATAAGGGAAAACGCTAATAACACTTAGCATGTATGCTACTTTAGCATTAATAACTGTAGTAGTTGCATCATTTTTCTAATGTTAGTATTACTAAACATGTAACCTGCAAATGCAGGCTACATTTTCGGCTTGGCTGTGTTTTCTACTTCCTCCTAAAATGTACGACTCGTTCAGAAAACAATGAGCAATTTTTGTAGGACAAATTACAGAAGAACATACATATCTCTACATACTTTTTGTATGTATGGGCGACTAGGAATGATATGATACACTGCCACGTCATGTTGGCAGCAAATGTATGAAATCCTATACCAGTCGGGGAAGAGAATAGCCAACTCCAACTCTAGCATGAAAAATTATCGTGGGATGCCTTATAAAAAACTCTCACTTTCCATAAAACCACGTTTAAAGTGGATTTCAATTGTGATCAAAGCTGGCAGAATTACTGATGCAGGCATATAAGCATCCACACATATTTTTCTGGTTTTTCGCGATAAAATTTAAGTTTTCACTAGGGGCTACAGCCCCAACGTCAGGGCCTTCTTTCAAAACGATCAAAGGTTTATAAAAACATAATATAGCGTCCACATATTGTTGTTTCTTCACAGAAAATAAAGTCGGAAGCAGAGAGGGAACGATGAGAAAACTGCTTTTAGATGCATGTATATGGGTATAGTTGAATTAATTTTGTTTGCCCTTTCCCGAAACTGATGCATTCTTCACGTTTACGTAGCAGTTTTCTCCCTTGCGTTTTCTTACAAGTCAACTTTACCGAGCAAACTTAAAAATAATGATGATACTGAGGCCCATACACATTTCATAGAATGTATGATGTTTTTACTTCATATATCTTTGGGGACAGAATGAATGAACGAAAGGGGGAATCGAATATGAATGGAAATTGCATTTCGTTAGAGACCCTCTGGAATGCCGATTCCATAACCATATTCATTTTTTATACAATACAAATCAGTTTCCAAATATATTAAAACTGAACCAAATCATTTTTACAAATTTTTGACATAAGCAGGGTTCTCTCATGTAGCAGATGCAAAACAAAACAAGTTTTAAATCGCTATAAAATCAAAATAGCTTACAACTTGATGATTTTCCTATTTACCTAATTACAAGAACGTTTTCACTCTTGTCATATTACACCAGAAAACGTGTACTCGGACTCACACTTTGTGTTTGCTATTACACAGCAGCAACACTAGCCATCACCCTATAATCTATTATGTCGAGTGGTCTTAAGTTCCATGTACAACCACCAACAGTACCACTTGTCTTTCCGTCCGATTAGAACCTTGAGAAAAATAATTATAATTGAAAAGGGTGGAGTAACCTGACGTCCAACAAGCAAGAAAAAATCTTAGGTTGTCACTCCGTCAAGCTTAAACTGGAAGGGAAAAAATCCCGACTGATTCATACCTACGCTAGTTTCGCTTATGGTGTCCACCTACATACTTGATATGATACTCCACGTAATCATTATCATCGTCTCTCGAACTTATACGCAAATATTGCGAAAAAGAGGCATACATTATCTTAGCAAGTTGAAGCAGTCCTTGTCATTGAAGGTATAGAATTTTTGGACAATCTCTGCAGATAATACGTTTTAGTTACATCTGATTCTTGGCAGATATAAAAATCAAAGACTGAGAGCAACCATAAAAATCGAGAGACATTAAAAATGTTGATAATTTATTATACGCGGAACGGCACATTGTTTCATTTCTTTCGATTGGACGATGGAATTTTGATGCTGATGATGATGGAATTTTAAACGCCTTCGGTTTTATTATTTTGCAAAAAAAAAAACGTCTATTCCTCGTTTAATTATTTATCATTGAAATCATCATCGTGAACATCTTCGACCTCATCCGGGACGAAACCTTTTACGAAAACATTTTATTGCCAGAAAACGAAATAGGTAAAGTGGTGGAATCTCTCTTCACCTAGACCTCTCTGCGTCTTGCTTTATCTAAGCCATGATAAACTTAATTTAAATTAAAAAAGGCGACCAATTCTCTTCGCTTCATGAAATGACGTCGTTGTCCCAGACGTCCCCTGAGCAGACTCTCCGTAATGAGCTGGCTGAGTGAATGAAAAGTGCGGAGAGGGCAGAAAATAAAATAAAACATCAAATCATCAACATCCTCAGTCCTTTATAAAAAGTCAAGACGGAAAAAAAAAGTTTATACGAACGAACAGATTAGTGGTGATGGCAGGGAGCAGTATAAATGCATTTTGCTCACTCTTTTGTAAAGTTATTTCTTTCTACGGCCGTACTCCTATAACATTAGCAATATAATTATGAATTTTATAGATACGAATTTTATTAACGAGCAGGTTATTCATTAACTCACTACTCACTTGCTTCACGTTTTTTTTCGTAGCATAATTTTGGTTAAGTTTTTTTCCAACAACATAAAAACCACAGCATGCATATTCATAGCCGCCCTGTCAAGCCAACTCATTAACTTTGTACAAGATATATACCTAAGTAAATCTTGTTCTTTCCACCTCACTTACCAAAGAAGATGCATGGAGCTCGAAGAAGAAAAAAGAGAACTGCTTTATATTATTTTTTCCCCTTCGTTGGGGCAATTAAACCAGGTGGGTGTTTTCCCTCAGTGTCAACTACCACCACTTGGTTCAATTCATCAACAAGACGATTTTTGTTGGGGAAGCAAGCAAGTCGTAGTGTCAGCAAGAAACCAAAGTCTTATAACATATAAAGCGATATTACAAGAGTTTAAGTAAATGTCTTTCGTAGATGTCTCACTCATTTAATCCCATAATGCAAATACAGTCTGGAATGCACCAAGCGTCACTGCTTCACAACTTGATGATGAACTACATCATGCTCTTGAATTAAAATTAAGCCGAATGATGATCGATTTTTCGACTTTTTTTTTGTTCTGAATCGAAACAAGAGACATTATTACATTATTGTGTCTCCATTATCCGTTTCGTTTAACGAGGAATAAACAACATCCTTTTTTTCTCTCTCGCTTGACTCTTCTCGAAAATCTCATGCATATGCATTGAGTCCTTGTTGATGCCAAGAAAACCGTTCCTGCTTTTTTTCTCTCTGAACTGGACTGCATATACAATTAGCTAAAATGTCGTGATCGGGATTCTTAATAAGAGAGCAGCGAGCTGATCAACAATGGCCCCGGTGTGTTTGGTATTTAGCATAAATGATGAGACGACAAAACGAAAAAGAGAAGGAGGTGGGGAAGAGGAGGAGGAGGAGAGGTTAAACCATCTCTCACTTCACCTTGCTACTTACAATTAATGCTCGGAGATAATAATGTAATGAACCGTACAAGTTGTTGTTGGTATGCTTGTAATTTTTCTTTTTCTCATTAACCAGCGCGTAAGATTAAGATTCTTTTGCCAATTTATACCGGGTACTACACATTAACTCATTCTTGCACAGTTGAATCAAGCTGTGAAAAAGAAATAGGCAGTGTCTCTTCATTCATTTTTTTCAAAGAACTGAACTTCAAAGACAATAAATACGTGTATGATAAGTAGGTACGCAACATGGTGATTGTAATGACGAGCCAGAAGTGTAAAGACTTTTAAGAGATCACTAATGAAAAACTCTGTCTTAATGATAATCAGAACAGATGGGAAGGTTGTAATCTGTTAATAAATATAAATACTGTTTTGTTTCACCATTCATCGTAGTCGTCTGCATGAAACATCTTTTATTATGGTGATTTTCTCATTCTTTTTTATTTTGCACGGATTTGCACATAAATTAAGAAAGGAACTAGCTCAGGTTGTCGTCGACACAAGAGATGCAAAGAGAGTGCTAAAATACTAATACACTTACTATAAGTCAAAAGAGCAACTGCAGCTAGAGAGGGACACGACTTCTCGATATGAACGAACACTTCTTTTCTCTTCTTATTCTCAGAGTTAATTTTATGTGTACCTGCAGGTTATTAAAAGTGATAATTTTATTCAGTCTTTGAAATCTCAACATCGTTTAAACCAGCATTTATATGCTTATCCAATGGACTATGCACATAAGCAGGGGTTTTATGTTGATCATGTTGATGAGTCTAATAAACCGTATTTAAAACAAGAGTTTATTGTAGGTGAAGTAGTTTAGAGAGAGAGAAAAAAGAAAGGGCTCGGCTTTGCTAAAAAAAATAGCAGATTGAAGAGTCGAGTGGACTCATTAAAAAGTTTTCAGCTGTTTATAGATTAGCAACTATAGAGAGCGATGAAGTAGAAGAAACCCGTTCTTGCCTTGAAAATATAAACTATTTTGATGTTCTTCTTCATCTTAATTTTTCCGTTTAAATACTCACTCTAGTGAGTTTTATTATTTTATTATTAATCAACCAACAAGATGCAATGAGCAAATAAATTCTGGCTGTGGTTCTACCTATGGATTATGAGCTTACGTGCAAATAAGGATGATGATCAATGTTTTTTTTGGGAGAGTCCGGCTTCAGAAGTACAACCAAAAACGCCATCATTTCATTTCATTATTTCGTTTGATCTTTTTGCATATTTTATTATTTAACTTGTATTATATGGCTATCATTTTAGTAGATTATCCACCTACCTCCCTCTACACCTTCCACGCATGCAGTGTTGGTTCAGACAACAGTCTGATAATCTTTGGCAGTGGTTGAATGGTTTTTTCCTTTAGATTCTGGTTATTGGTTTGTTAGTTGATTCATGTCTCTGATGAGCCATATTCGTCGTTCACTGCTAGTCAAATTCACTACACAACTCTTGATTCGACAAGTATGACAAAAATTTGCAGTCAAATCACACAAAAAGGCAAATGAATCAAGTTAGTTTAGTGGTGGTGGCAGCTTTTAGGATTAATATTAATTATCCATTTCTAGGATTCCAAGGTCTACACCTTAACCACTGCATGACATTTTTTTATTGTATTATGCTACAGCCACTTTTTAATCCCCACACAAAAACCAATTCATTATGCATTCTGTATATATCTTCATTCCACAAGGAAAAACATATATTAAGCATTAATGGTAAAAGGGGGATGCATTAATTTTTATTATTTTTTTTATATAATCATAATAACAAGATGAACAATGTTGCTCGTCAACTGGTCAAAAAAATATTCCGATTTGAGAAGCTGTCTTGGCTATTTGCACTCCAATCAGCATCGGGTATTTATTTAATAAACAGCTAAGAAGGGAAAGATCGACTTTATTAGGTAAACCAAATAAAAGTCATTTTTTAGGGTATGGAATGATAATGATGATTTTTTTTTCTGCATCGGAGAAGGTTGTTTCGTTGTGTGTTCTTAAGAGATATTTGGCTTTTCACTGTCAATCTCCTCTTGTGTTCTGATCTCATCATGCATGATTAATTTTAGAGATTAGTGAGTAAAGTGGAGGTTGCTGCAGCGCATCATCTTGGAAAACTGTCTGAGAGGAATAATTTAGAAAAGTATGGGCCTACCCATGTAACCCAATCTGCATGGATACAATCGCAATTCACAAGTTCATTTAACCGTGTTCATAACTGCGCCTGATTAGCATGGTGCCATGTTGTGTGTCATTTAATTCGCTAAAAAATTGAGCATGATTTTAATGACAACAGGAGGACAAAAAAAATGATCCGAGCATTTTGCAAACTATTTACCACGCTACGAAACAGCTCAGTGAAAATTTTAAAACACCATAGGTTATATGGGGTACCCGTAGCAATCCTCATTTTTTTTCCTCTTTGTTTTTCTCGACTTGATCAAGCTCGAATTCCTACGCTCACGTCGTCAGTCATGTGTGTCAATGAGATAATAAACCAAGATGGGTATAAAAACCCGATCTCCATACTAGTATGCTGGTCCTGATGACGGAGGTGCTTGTGCTGAACTTTGTCTACCTTGTCTCTAAAATTCTTTAAGGGAAATGAAGCAGAACGCTTAATGATGAGAAATGTAACAACAATAATGATGCAGCCATGAGCATTGATGAACAAGAGAGATGACAATCTCAAATTCCGATCACCATGCTAATCAAGCTCAATGATTAGCGAGCAAGAATAATGCTGTTGCGAGTAAATCCGAGATTCAATAATAGGATGGAATGATTTTTGATGGGTATTAGATAAAGAGGGAACGGAATCATATGAAAAAATATAATTTAACTGCCAGTCGTTTCGTTTGAGGGTTTATTTCGGTGCCAATGAGCGTGTTCGATACTTTAATGAATGAGATTCAAACTAGCTCATTAAATGTAAAAGACGGCGGTTGCTATGACACCGTAAACCAAAGTCTCTTCAGAGAGTATTTTCCTTGTGCTCAGTCGGTTAGTTTCCCTTACATACTACCTGGAGGACATGCATGTTTTAGTACGACACACAATGTAGCACTCGCTTTGCCTCTTTACTCTCACATTTTCTTTCACCGAAAATGCCGACCAGGACCATCGGGGAAATTCGGAGAGAATAGACTTCGATTGCTAAAAAGTTTATCCCTTTACTTCAATTCGATCATTCATTTCAAGCCATTCCTAGAAGCTCGCTGATCCCATATTGTACTTGGCAGAAAGTATTACCAAAAATTTAAGTTTCACATTTTTTTTTGCGTACCAGGGCCACTTCGTAGTGAAGGTTGATTACTTATTGCTTCGATCGGATAACAGCACATAATCGTCGCGAACATGGGTAGCACAAGTAAAGCAATTCAAACACGTGATTTCTCAGCGTTTAAACGCATGACACTTTTAACTTCATTTTCCCAACTTTACGAAAACTATATACACAAACAACATAGCAGAGTTCCTTTGTACACGTTTACCACATATAACATCATAATTGAGGAGTTTTTTCTCTCAACATATCAATATCATGAATTTTTGATGTTTACAATCACGCCTCCTTCTTTCACTTGACTGCATAAAGCTTGGTTATATGCAGCACGTTTTTAGCACCATACACATGCTAGCCTTCATGAGTAATCCGGATCTGAGCAGTCGTTGATAGAATGAACGAGTCATGATATCAAAACTTGAACTGGCGGTGGATGCAAGTATTACGTGGCTGCTAGCCATACCGACACAAACTGTTTTTTTTATAAATCAAGGTAGAACTGCATTCTTAACAGCTTATGCATGACTTTCGATCTTGTTGCATTTTGTATTACATAGGCAAAAAAACGGACACGAGAACTGCTCCTTCAAATTCAACTCGATGCAAGCAATAACACAGGGGTTTGCCATCGTCACATACATTTTTATAATGTGATGATAGCCTGCTGAATGTTGACAACAGGCTACCTACCACATTTGCAGCCAAACACACGCTAAACCTCACTGGTAGTGAGGCATATCCATGAACCCCAACAATCCTAGATAAATAATTCTTTCAGGATGATAACTCGTGTCTTCAACTAGTGCCCAGTCCACAAGTACAAGAAAACTTGCTTGCTTTGGCGCAAAACACTGTAAATGACACATCTTTCTAGAAATGACCTACGTATAAACGTCTTCAGCCATAAAATTCTTCCTTGATCAAGTGACTTTTACTCGTTCCACTGTTTGTCTGCTCACTCACGCAACATTTTTTAATGATTATAGCTCCTATTGTCTTCAGGGCTCTAACATTCACCTTTGAAAACTCATTCGATGCCGGTGACAGAAATGTAAAAAAATGTGCCTCTTTCTGGAAAAGAAAAGTTGTTTTCAATGATCCATCCCAGAAAGGTAAATGATGGAAATGATAGAGGCTCATAAACTATGTTGCTGCTACAATGAAATCTCTAGCACAACTACTTCTGGTTATGCAGTAACTAATCAAGCAGCAGCAGCAGTTTTGTTCAGTGTGAAGATGCAGTCATTATTATTTGCCATCATTGAGCAAGTAGGAGTCTCAGCAGCCAAGCCGACACAAAAAATCCTTGCGTTCAAGAGTGTGTCACTGTGTGAAATAATATCTCCAGATGTAGTAACCAGATATACTTATTTTTTAGCTGGGATCATGGCTCTGCTTGTTGATCAAGAGAATAGACTGAGAGGAAAAGACGAGAGGGAGACGCAATAATATAACGACCAAACAACCGCACACACCACCACCACCACCAAACAGCATAACACAGTCCATGTATTTACCGACATAGTAAATAGTAGCTGAACGTAGTAGACACAACATGATCAACATGGTTGTCGTCGTTTTTCTTAATAATAATAATAGCAGCCTGGACGGTTTATCATGCACATTTACTGCATGGGCTAAACGAGACGACATGACATGAGAAACGAAGGATTACGTAGTATACCACCAAAATAAGAATAACGCTTGAGGATTATTACACACGGAGTAATAAATAGGTGGCGTTTCTCTGGTATATTCGTTCATCTTTGCAGTGCATCTTGGGGAGAAAAAAAAAATGTTCTAATCTTGTCGTACAAAGAATTTTGAGATTCTTGCTAACTTATACTCACTTGTGTGATGAATAGAGTGTGTGGTATTAGAGCAAAAATGTGAAAACCGGTCTTATTTTTCGGGAGACGTGTACTCATGAGTGATGTGCATCCCAAGAAGAAGATGAAGAGGTGCAGTGAAATTATATGATGAGAAGATATAGAAACAGGGAGAAGGAGAGATTCATGGCTCTCTTTCTGAGGGATGACTAAGTGCTCTAATCAACACGGCCAAAGACCAAGCGGACCGGACCAAGAGGAAAGAAAGAGGATATCTTGGTGTTACTTTCTGAGAGTTGGACAGCTATCATCATCGTAATGTGAATGAATATTAATGGCTTGATTTTTTTACAAATGTTAATTATAAGTTGTAAGTAGACAAGGGGTTAGTTAAATTGTTTTCACTCTCGGAATGCGTGAATTATTACAAGCTAAGGAGAATTTCGGATTTCAAATACTACTTTGATGCTGTTTTTACAAGTGTGCAAGCCCAGGAAACCAAATCTTACGATTTTGCAAAAATCCTCTTGAGTTTTGGTGCACTTGTTATCTTTCATCGATCTTTAGTAAGAATCGCGGTAAAATTAAGAATATTTCATTTCAACACCTACAGATTGCTCGCATTCCGTGCCAATAATAAGCAATGTAAGCGGATAATTATAATTATCTAACTGACAGGTCTGGATCTTGCCTCGGTGTATTACATTATCTATCGGCATTTCGTGTAATCGCTCGGATTCCAATGGTGATCAAACAAAAATAAAGGGAATGCTGTGGTATGCTATATGTAGCAAAGTGAGAAGTGCGGTTCCTTTACAGGATAAATGTGAGGTTTTGTTTCACGAAATAAATCCTTTATTGATAAACATAACAGATCAGTTTCTTTTCTTAGTCTGCCCCTGGCTTCAACGCATAGCTTTTTTATAGCACTTCTCTGTTTCTTTTCCTATGACGCTATGGTTACCATGATTTCAGTTATATTTTTTCTACAAACATGCAAAACATAGCATATACCAATGCTGCGTGCAATTAAATGCCACTGATATTAAAATATCTAGTGAAATTGAAAAAGGTATAAAATTTTTGACTTGCATTCTAACTCTTTTATTCCTCATACATTAGACATAGATAGCATAGTTGACATGAACGAACGATTTCCATAGTTTTCCTAGGAAACGCTCTGAGGATTCATATCGTCGAGGGAACACGGCCATAAAGCCGTACGAACTACCCCGAATCACCACTACGGGAATATTGAATTGCAGTATTTCTATGATTCTCAATTCCCTGCCAGTACGCATTTTGGCGATGCGAAGCGAAAGCCAAACCACACAGAAACACAGAGAAATATCGAATCACAATCAATACAAAAATGATGCATGTGCATGAGTTCAAATAGTTCATATGCGCGTACCCAATATACTATTGTAACAGAGTTGACACAACCAGAAAATATGGCATAACACTTAGTGCATACGGTTTGTGCTCTACATATGCTAAAAGATAAAAAACACAAAGATGGAAATGTTAATGAGAAATAACACGAGTACTGCAATGCGTACTGCCATGTTGGATTATAATTAACGATAATCTTGTTACATAGCGTGCTTTTTTACCATATTTTTTTTTACTATACATAGTACATATTTTATTCCCTTCCCTAATCAGTGTTCCTATATGCTGAAAAGACAATATCTTCCTAACGAACATCTGTAAATAATAGGTTTGCTGTCAGATTCAGAATTGTAGAAAAACCAAGTAAATACAATTTAATGCATTACAACATCCATGGATACACGCTATAGCGATGGTAATGTGGCTGTATTTTCTATTTCCAAAAAACGAATTAGAATGGAGAGGAGAAATGATAAGACGTGTGTATAATCTCTAGAGCTTTTCCTAGGAACCATCATGATTCACATTTTTTTCCTTCTATTTTTTAGTTTCAATATATGCATGTATTATGCAAGTGAACAGAGCACATACTCCATACACTTGCTCCTCCGCTACTGCCAAACTCTTCTTCCTGAATCCTTTCAATAATGCAGAATGCAAATGGTGACTGACAGCTGAAGCGGCTGTTATAATGTTCCAGCGGTAAGAGTGCAACCCTCAACCGTTGCAAGTGGTAAAAAGTGTAGCATGTCTCCTCTCTCTCTCTCTCTCTAAACCAAAATGACTGACTTCAAAAAATTACTTTTTTCCTCCATGAACAGGGGAAAGTCTATCATTTTCTACTTTTTTTTCTCAAACTCAAAATCAACCCTACTTTTTTTTAGGGGATTGCAAGGCTGAATATGAAAAATCCATTATAATTGACGTAAAAAAAGGATAAGGAGCCTGATATAAAAAAAAAACTAAAATGGCATAAGTTGACTAGATGACTTCCTCCTTCATTTCACTTGCCTATTCATCCTATCACACTTCTAAAAAAAATTCTATTTTGCATCATTCTTCTAACTAAGACACGATTTCAGCCCTTCACAAGTCGATATTTTTTCCTCTGTGAATATTGACATTTACAATGTCACAAGTTTCAGAAGGGTTTAATGGGTTTTCAATAAAATTTACACCCGTAAAAGCAATAAAGATATGGCCATAACATGTGTGCATTGCACTAAGAAACTTCACCTTTTTAACGGCAACTACAACTCACTCATCTACTCCATTTAGAAACTTGTACACGACGTGTGTAGCATAGTGTTAAGTGAGTGAAATGGCGACTGCAAATGCATGAAAATACACTCATCAATTTTTCAAGAGCCACACACGGAAAGAAAACACCTCCGTCGACACAGCACTAGAGCCCGAAAACTAAGCAAAGTGATGCACTAGTACTACCAAGCAGTATCTTGTTCCTTTTTTAACTTGAAATACATCAAAATGTAAGAAAATTCTTCCCCTGCTCGTACATTTTTTTCTCGGGCTCACTCAAGACCCTATAGAATTGTACAAATCATTGGAGTGACATGAAAGTGGACAAGGTGATGGTGGCTGTGTTGATGGTAAAATACACAAAACGTGTGAACATGCTTGGACAAGCCCTATCTTACCTGTATGCACTATAGATACCAATAACGTTCTACTGCTATTCATTATATTATAACAGTTCTTGTTGCAAAAGTAAGGGTTCTGCTTTTCATCATCGTTTCAAAGACAAGGTAAGGTAAGCGTGTTTCATTTTTTATGCCAAACATTGTAAACAAATACAAGTTAACAGGTCAACGAAAAAATTTCAAAAAGGGCATTCCGACAACGAATTATAAACCTCATAAAGAAAACTAAGCCGTCACCTTTTGCGTAATGTTAAATAGAAAGTGCAGGAGAAAGCTTTTTTTTCTTTTTTTAGTAAGCATCTCCCATTTTCAAATTGCCGCAGGCAATTTGCAAGCATTTTTTAATAATTTGCCAATACTAACTGCAATGCTAGTTTTCAGTGGTCACAACAAATTGCGTAATATTACGCACCATACTCCTTTTATTCCATCATGGTTTGCAATCTTCCTATGACCATGTAAACGTACGCGTACATGTGCATGAATGAAAAGTAGAATCACAACCAGACTGCGTTTTTCTGCTTGTTGTTTTCCGATGAAACTCTTTTGTGCTTGTCCATCGGAAAAGACCTTTTTCCCCAAAGAACCAGTCGGACAGCATTGAGACCCTAAAGCAAACGGGCCGCAAATGTTGCGTATTTACTTTCCTTTGCTGGACTCACTAAGCCCATCTGACACGTACTACGCCAACAAAAAAAGGGAGCGAGGAGAAGAGATGTGTGTGCGAAGAAAAAAAAACTTTCTTTATTTTTTTCCGTCTTTGTGATTCAAGTAGAGCACATAATATATCTTCTCTGGCTTTCAGACTTGCAACAGTGAAACATTTATTCGTATCAGCTTAAAAGTTCACGGATATCCATTAAAAGACACATGAAGAACAAGAGAGTTCACTTCCACTAACACAAGCATATTTTCACTTCCTCCTCTCAACAACGTTATAAAATATACGTAGCCCCAACAGTTATACCCATCAACCTTATATGCTCTCCATTTTTTATCTTCCCATGTGTTTGTCTACTCTAGTACAACACTTTTCGCTTCAAGTGTGTGTGTCTCTGAATGTTGGCTGATGTACAAAATAGCTCTAGTGCTTGTATCATTCTGTTGTTAGTGGAATTAGTAACGTGTTCACATCATCATCAACATCACATTGTGTGTATCTCGACGATGTACACACCAAATTACCCCGTTCACACTAATAGCCCTTTCCTCTTTCCTCATCAAGATCATCAACAACAAGCCAACCAGCAAGACAACCTTGTAACAAGCCTACTCACTTTAGCTATATTGGCGCTGACAACTTGGATAATCGCGCTGTCTCTAGCTTGCACTCCATTTTCCCATTATGTTACACATGTTTTCGCTTCCCCGTCTTCATCTCTTATACAATCAGACCTCACTTAACTCCCTTTTTACTTAGTGAATGCATGAACAAGAGAGAAAAGATCCTTCAGGCATTTACTGCTTTCTTCTTCTCAACAAGCCAATATCTTACTGCCCATACTCTATAGGTATAGTTTATTTGATTGCTTCGCTTCCTTTTCACTTTACTTTCTCTGTTCTCTCTCTCTCTCTCTCGCTTTTCTCATCCCTCTTATTTCTCTATTTTCCTTTCGCTTAATTTATTAGGGAGTTTCTGCAGCTCTCAAGAGAGTTTTCTCATTGGACGGCGACTCTAATCTATATCTGTCTATCCTTTTCACTTAGTATGTACGAGACGGAGAAAGGAAAGTGCGCAGCAGTGAAAACAGAAAGGAGGATGTCCAATCAGTTTAATTAGTGCGGTGTGGATGTCCAGTGTTAGGTTGTGAAACGCCCACTCTTCCGATGGACAAACAGATCATTTACAATATATTTAATATTTGCAATGCGTTATCTTACCTTGACAAATACTTTTGACTGAGGAGCGAGACCATTAATTAATTTATCTTATTTTGACTTCCGGACGACTTCAGGCATGTAACATCTGAAAATAAAGATATAACATTAACTTTACTTATTGTATTATATAGTGACATTTTTTTGAAAGAGATCCGATGCCGGTGAGTTCGGCTTACGTAAGTTTAGCAACAAAACAATATCAATGAACACTGCATGGTTTTCTCAAGAATTTATGGTGGTGCCGCAAGATTATTACATCAAATCATCATTTCAACTCAATGAAAAAAATTGATGATACATAGCGTCATGACCCTCATCATAATCATCATTAAGATATTCCTCAAAAGTAATTATTGGCCGAGATGATACATAGGTACGATTATTGACGGTACTGGTTGTAGTACAGGTGCAATGGATACACGTACTGCCAAGCCTGACGAAACAGGTTATACTCTTTTTGCAGTTGTGGTGCTGGTGGTATGTAATATTTACCAGCTACATGTTATTAAGTGTTATTAAGATCAAGAAAAAACTCCAGGAATCATTA
>VICI01001256.1:0-24251 GCA_019593645.1 Akabosia matsudoensis | reverse complement strand
CGTGCCAGTAACGTTATTGTAGCGTCAAGTGATACTGTTACCTCGGTAACGTGTATATCACACGTATTGTGTGGCCATTTGTCTCGACAGATTCACGGTGAGATTGTAACGTTACATCTCCATACTATTCCTGCTTGGGTATAACTATAAGGGCCAATATTTATTATTAGTTTATGTTAATCATGGTGTGTGACTGTGCACAACCTTTGAGTGTAAATAACCGGAACCAAAAAAAAGCTTGGCTCCATTTTTGGTAGTGAGTTCCGTACATGGACGTTTAAACTTGGTGTTCAGCTTGGAGAAGTGAGGAGTTGGATGCGAAGCGTTCATGTGTTCAAGTTTCACCACTTTCTGAGAAATCAACTCACTTCTTCTGGCAGACGTTTTCTCAGTTACAAAACATTTCCATAAGCATGAATATGCATTGTTATTGTTTCTATTGTTGGGCTTTCAGTGCCTGTTTACACTCTCACGCACGTCTTCTCTTTTGACTGTCGTAATACGGAAAATGGTCCCATTAACAGAGTTAAGCAGAAAAATTGATAAAGGACGCGTTATATCCATACGGAACCGTATCATGCAAATGCAATTCACTTAATACGTTAAATCACTGCGGACAAGAATAGAATACATAATGAAATCTGGCATGAATGGCAACATCTGTTAATACGAAGTTCAATACATTGCAAAAATTCCAGCAGTACTCAATTTCGTCATGTTTAGCCATTCTTCAAAATAACTAGTGTTACGATGATGAAAATTTTAGCCAAGAATGGTTCCAACGGTTTATAGATGATTTATACGGACTTCCTTCCGTTTTAACTTCCTTTTTCTAAAAGCTTTTTGCACACAACTACACAACATAACCCACTAATAAAAATGTATGGTGACGCCACGAAGAGCCTTAAAAGCATTAAGGTAGGTAGACTTAGAGGTTACAATTCAAATCAGTTTATCCTATAATGTATAACATCCCTGGAAAGAATTCGGAATATTTACAAAGATTATATTCTCCGATAACGCCGGAGTTTATCCATGTTACTTTTCGTTTTAAATGAAATTTTCGTGTGATTATGGTTAAAGGTATATAGTACTTTCAACCCATTTTTTGCCTTTTGTAAGTGTTTGCTAACAATAAGATGGCTTTCAACAATCTTGCTTTGCAATATAATGGGTTTAAGGACACTGAAGATTTTATTGGAGCCCCTTTTGCATTTTGAAAAATGAATAGTTTTCAAAAAAGACTTTGTTTTCGTGTAGAAATTTAGTAGCCAATAGTAGTTCACAAAAAGAGTGTTATTATGAAAGGTGCGTCAAGGTTAGATTTATTAGAATAAACCCAGCGTGCCAATACCACACCCATCCCATCCCGCTAGTTCAGTTATATTTGACTGGAATGAATATGTACTAAAAAGAATATTATACTATATTGACTGTTGTACTTTTATGATTAACCATAACCTGCTAGTGTGGTTTCCGTAGACTTCTTTTGAAAGTTTACGTGGAAAAAGGAGTTATGACATCATCGAATGATGTATGCTCTATATACTTACTGCATAAACCACAAGGAATCACTATTATTCTTGTTCTTGATTAGGTTGCAGGCAAACCCTACCATGTTTTCCCTCCTCCCTGAGACGGCTGCAACAAGGCATTCATATTATACTTTTCTCGGTCGGTGGCTTCGTAATGACCTGATACATCTTCAGTTCGGATTCTCATCATAATCCTCTTGTGTTTTTATTACACGGTTCGATAAATATTTTGCATATGCCTACCCAATGAATTATCTAAGATAAAAGAACAAGTGAGAGGTTAATGCTCACTGTTGGTAGTAGTGGATAGTATTTACAGAGATATTCTTCCTTCTGTATTTTTTCTTCTTTTTTTTGCAAACTGTGAGGCTCAAATATCTCAATATAAATGATCAGGTCAAAGCTGATCAGCGGTTTAACGAACCCCCTTGTACATATCCCTATTCATCCTCCACTAATTTTGCAATTCATAATTGGAAACTAGTTTCCAATGAGCACACATACAAAGAAAATCTCAGTTTCCTTCGTATATAGAATCGGAAAGGAAGTACTTATTTTAACGATTACGTGTCCTTTCACCCACAGCTTTATTTCGATTTCACTAGAGTGACTCATTTTCAACTGTTAGTTCTAATAGGTTCTCCTAACCCCAATTCTTGCAAATGCATTCGTAGTTGAGTTTCAGCACAACTTTGCACAAGTATAGGGTAAACTGTGATGATTATCCTTTGCGCTTCAACAAACAGCCTATCCTTGTGTCAGGTACATACTAAATTCAATATCATGAGCATTTAGATTGTGATCGTATTGCCGTCAGACAAGAAGATTTCATTACAATTTTTGATATTACTATTACATGTTACATGACTTCCTCTTTGATTGCTAGACCTACCACCAAATTTTACTTTCGTGTTTAGCTAAATTAGTGACGTTAAAGCTGAGATTAAACACAACAATAAATGCAAACGTGTCAATGCATACAGTTGACACACTTAAAATGTGCTCTGCGATGAACATATTGATTTACACGAAATCATCTAGAGTGAAATCCTATTCTCACACAAAGATCAACTTCATCCTGCTGAAAGAAAGTGTATTTTTAAATGAAAACAATTTGTTTCGCAATTCAGCCGGGGAATATTTGCAAGACTTAGAATATGCAATAATAATTAAATAATCCATCTCCATTTTTTGTTTATCTTTTCATGACACCATACTGACCATAATCAAGTCACAAAGATTTGAAAAAGACAAAAACCAAGTTCCAAAATTCCCAGCATTGTATGTTTTTTGCATCGCCATATTTACTTGCAGCCTGGTTCTTGATATATATTTCAAGGGACATTTTACATCAACCATTGCCAGTCAGACATGAATTCACTTTGAATGTAGGTAAGCAGGTAAAACGCTCAACAAATCTTGAAGATGTATTTCACGGGTTGACAGCCATGGCAAGGTTGATCTTAGATGAAAGGTGAAAAGTAGACCTTGCTGCAGCATAAAACTTACTTTTCAACCTGATCTTGTCGCTTTTTTTTAATACAAGTAACAAGAAACACTAATTTTCGTAGAAAAATAGCGGTACTTTTTACATCATATCCCAATCTTGCCTGCACGTTGCGCATATGATAAAGATTGCATATAGTACAGCAAGACACCATAGTCAAGTTCTACAATAACAACATGCATTGTGTGTCTTACAGTCTTTTGTACAAGAATGCTCACCGATGCCACGTTTCAACAATCGAGCCTATGCCTTGATTTTAGTCATCAGGACTAAGACGTTGTTTGAAAATCATAATATTTCTATTTCTTATTTTAATATGATGGGTTCCACTGCTGACACTGTGGATCTTTAGAATACGCAAGATTATTTTTTTGCGAGACGATAAGTAATAAGATCAAAAGAATAAGGCATGAAACTAAACTACATGTTATTCTGTGATCCTTGGATGTTTCTTTGTTACACCTTTACCCACTGAAAGTAAGTGCTTACACATTATGTCTCAACGTTTTTAGCTTATAATTTTGTTTACTTGGTAGTTAGCGAGGATATGGCAAAAAAGCAAAGCCAGTCCCAGAAGGGAGCTAACCAGGTCATCGAGAACTTTTTTTTATGGAGGTACTAAAATATAATATAAGCGTTGCAAACTCAAACAAGGAAAAAGAGGAACAATGCAACAATCATGCATTACTCGTGATGATTAAGACGGACATGATGCATGCAAGTAGTACGAACGTCTTAGCAGAAGAATATGTACTCAACGTAAATTCAAACAAAGTTTGTAATGCATAATTTAGTGCCTATTGCGTTCTGCCTGAGAGTTATCCTTCTGTCTATATGCACTTCACAAAAGGTGCACATGCAAATAAAGAGAAATATTGCGTTGAGTGCTTGAGCAGAAATTGTTGCTTGCACGTTTTCAAGTGGGGTAAATAATATACGACTGCTTTTATGGACCTACGTTCTCCGACTTGTTCGTTTCGCTTATTGATTATCCTCCTGCAGCATCGCCTAATTTTCAGGTTTTCCTCAGAACGTTTTGTATCACAAGTCAATATACAAATATAAAGCGGAGTAAATTTAAAATCAGACCTTCTATAAAATACAGCTTCATTCACGTGTTGAGCTCCTTGAAGCTCTGGTTTTGAAACTTTACCAGGCAAAACCGTCACGATAATAGACAAATGTGTGTTACCTGATTTAGTTATCAATGTTATCATCGATTGTCAATTCGACTGACTTATTGGCCAGTTTGAAAAAAGGTGGATTTTTGCACATTTGAAAACAATTGGCAACTTTTAACAACATTCAGTGCGGTGCTCCTTTACGTCAGTCATTAAACGTTTCGAAATAGAGCTTACGTTGTTTTTATAAGGATGCGAACGGGGTTGATAACACTTATGAATGAGAATGTATCGAACGCTCAATGTATTTTGCTAAAAGGCTTCCTGAACACATGAGAAGATTTTAATGAATTCAATTTGTAACTTCTTCCCTTAATGCTTAGCTGGGAATTTCGAGTATCCAATGCGAGTTATTCTCAGAAATATGATCTAACATTCAGTCAGACATAGCATCTTATTTAATTTGATGAAGATGCCGACGAAGAACGGTCAATTCAAGGTATATTTTACGCATCCATCTTACCTGTAATAGAATACTTGTGCTTCAATGAAAATGCGAATATGTCGACGTTGTCGGTGCTACTATCTTGATTATTCTACTTTTAGGACTTGTTAGTGATAAAAAACTGATCACAAAAGATGATTACAATATCCTCCCACTCGATTGTATAGAATAGCAAACTGAATTTCAGACCGCAGCTTCCTGTGTTGTACGTGAAGTGTAAGAAGGAGGATTACATGTATTTCTTATATTCTGAAACCAGAATACATTACTTAAGGGACAAGGTAATCATAATAACCGAAGGTATTACGTGCACAAAAAATTGGCTTCTTGACGAAAAACCTCATAGGCATGCACTAAGGGTTGAGAATATCGTAAACGTTCGTTTACGTGGATGTATGCTGTAAAACCCAAATGTCAGAGCATCTTCAGGCATAAAATTATTCCTTTATGACCCACGTCATGCCTATGCGTTTACAAAACGCTTGAACTTAACTGTGTTACTAAATTGGCCTTGTAAATAAAGTTACATCTTTTCATACTAGGCCACGTATCCCTCCATATAGAAAGCATTCATTGGGTTTTGAACTGGGTTTCAGCACTTGTACATCTTACAAACTTATTCCGGATTAAATGGAAGGATATACCAAAATTTAAACTTTGTTGATTGAAGATTAATCTTGATATCCAAAAAATAATAGCCAGTAAGCCCTGTTTGCAGTAAAATTGACATTTTCACAACGATATTGAAGGTTCTAAAAGTAATTCAATCCAGTACCACGGAAAAGATCTCGTTTACTGATAACGTTTCATTTCATGAATCGCATTCCGCATAATACAATATATCGAATTCGCCGTAGGGAGGAGGCTTGATATCAAAACAGCTGCCAAAATGACCACATGCATTGCAATTTCTTTAAATACATCACAAAGCCTAGTACTGGGTACGAAGTTATGGTTTCAAGCTTTTAAAAAAATCACAGACAGAGCAGATTTAGCCACAGATAAAACACAGTGAGGTGGGTCCGAGTAACTCCATTGTTGACATAAAGCATCTCAGCATAACAGTGCAATGGTGAACGAAATAGCCCATATTATTAGTTGATCAGTGTATATGCTATGCTTATTTTAGTGGTACAACAGTTTTTACAATCAAACAAAAGATAACCTTCAAATCCGCATTAATTCCAGACTTACAGGATGCATAAGTACTGCCGTATTTGTGTCCAGGTTTATATTGATCAAAGGTCAAGTTAGAAAATTCACTGTTTGAAACTTCATATGACCATTGCATTGGCAGTAGGGTTAAAGTTTTTTCTTGCTTGCAATAAAAATGCGGAATGCGCTTGATCCACGGCAAAAGGCAAAAGGGTATGCCAAAGAATGTTTGCAAAATAAAGCGTTTTTTTTAGATTCGTACGATCGCAAACATCGGCCCATAAAAAATATTATGATTCTCTCTCCACCTCTTGACGCAACAAAAGTCGTTCACTTAATTCAAGTACGTAAGCAGGTAATCAATCTTAAATGATAAATTACACAAAGCACGATTTTATCTAAAAATTGTACAATATGTGTTAAAATTAACTTTTTGTCCACATTTAATGAATCATACCTAGGTGTGGAATTCTCAACAAAATCTCCGTGGAACGGATATCGTTTTTATATAATAGCTATAGAGAGAAGTCACCAAGAAAGAAAACTGAAAGTCTCCTCGGGAGGGAGCCCATTAAAGTTGCTAGTTACGGATACGGAGGATCGAGTTTGGCGATCTTTTTTTTCGTCAGGGAGAGCAGCTCGAATGAAACCAATGGGGTAGAAAGATTTCATGCAAGTCGGGTTTAACCTGACAAAAAATGGATCTACTTTAGAATGTTCAGCAGCAAAGTAGTGATTTTGCAATTTTTTCCTTTCGGTAACTACTGAATTCTCTCTAGTATCTTGATTCATAATTTTTGGACAAATAGTGGCCAAAGATGATTTGAAACATGAAACATTCTTGAGAGCTATCAACAAAAGAAAATCAAAACCAAAGAGGTAATACATCTCTGATCAAGACATTTTCCATTCACACTATGTAGTTATCTTTCACGTTTTCTGACTCATGATGTTTTATCGTGCTTTTTCAATGTATGTAAGAAAGATAGATTGACATTAATTTGAGAGGTAATTACTTTTGAGCTATTAAAAGGATAATGTCCACATGAAAAACTATCACTTGTTAGGTAAAAAGTAATAAACACCGAAAACGAAAGTTCGGTTTACTTTTTAGTAAGTATGTTCCAAGTTTAGTAAATAATTTCATGATTTCGAATGTTACGTTATGAGAAGGTAATCGCATTTTATAAGAAGTTTGAAGAAGTGAAGTCAGTCGGAAATTTTAGTCCTACAGCTACCCATTAACGCACAACAGCTAAATTGTCAAACTGGCTAATGCTTTTGTTCTTTGTTGTGAACGTTTCTTTCATAAGAATAAAAACATCCAAAACATATGAATACATAAGTTTTTAATGAACCGACAGGTTTGTGAGAGAAAGAAATGTTTCATCTTTAAACGGGCTTGACTTCCTTCCTGAATATCATTTCGGGGGAAAAGGCTATTCTCCTTTTTCGACTTCAACACATTTCGTTTGCTTTTACATTATTACGTGACAGAGATAAATGCGTGTTTGAGCAAACTTTTGATGCGAATTCCCTTATCTTAGCCTCTTCATATAATAATTAGACAAAGTCAAAAGGTTTCTTTTCTACTCATAAGCCATCCATAGGGTAGCGAGAACTCACCAAAAATGTTCCAAATAAATGTTTGCTTCAAATTCCGGGCCACTGAGCAATTTCACTTTTTATCTCAAACGACGTTGTTTTGTCAAGCTTCAGCCCAGCCTCTTCATAGTCACGTTAAATCTCGTACAAGTAGGTGACGACAATCATTATATGTAGTAATAATTTCATACGGTAACCTGTAATCTCACCAACATAACTCAGAGCTACAGTTCCTATCAACTAGTGATCAAAAGATTTGCATTGGAAAGTTACTTTCCACAAGCTCACGATTTGTTTTGAACAGAATTACAGTTTTAAGACGTAATCATCAGTGGAAAACTACATTCTGTCTCGCTGACTTCATCTTGGAGTCTTATTCAAAACACACTGGTAAACTGTTAGCAAGCACTACAAATAAAATATATTTATAAAATTCAAAAGCTGGCTACATAGAACTACTATGTATTCCGGGATTTGATTACTATAACGTATTATGTAAATCTTTAATCACGACATGACCATCTTCCAGGTAAATTTTTTTTAAAAACAAGACCTTGTATTTTTTATCCGTATCACGATTTATGAGGCAAAAACATCCTTCTCATAGACAAGAATGCTACGTCACTCTGTATGACTGGACATCTCTGTGCCAGCACAAAACATTCTCTAGCCCACTTGCAACTCGAGATGACTTTTTTTCAAAACTCCCATGAAACTTTTTTTGAAATTTTCACACTGTACGTCCACTTATTATGGTGCTGCTACTTTGGAATGTATTTTGAATGCAATATTGTTAGCCAATCACGTACACTACAGTTTTGACTGTTTCTAGATTTACATGTAGGTAACTAGAACGAGTTAAACATTTCCAAGTGCATAAAACACCCACAAAACACAGGTTACTGACTGGTTGCCACACTAAATCCACTAAAATTGCTGGACTGACCGGTTGTTGTTTACCTTAAAAGAGTGGTCACCACATGCACATGGCCGTAAACTATTTTTTTTTCTTCATAAAGGAGGTTGTGCTGATTTTCTTCGAAGTAGTTAAAAAAGAGTAACGTTATGGGTTGCTCCGATTTCATTTAATGATATATCTATAAGAACGTAATCAAATATTGCAGGCCATAAATGGATTTCTTTCCTAAACTCAGCTCGTTGTCCTCAACGTTTTTCTTGTTGGAGTGACTTAAATTTTAATCGGTTTCGGTTTTCCCGTTTTGCTTTATATATATATTATATAGCTGTTACCACAAAACGAAATAGTTGATGCGCTTTTAATACAGCCAGCAAAAATGCTTGTAGAAGTTAGTGCTCGTATATATTATCAAATAATTTGTGTGGTGTATTAATGTTTCCACATGGTACAGTATGGAATGATATATTCCGCAAAGTTCTGGTTTCTTTGTTGTTATTACATAGCTACGTGACAACGGTGATCACAACAACACAACAAACACGACATATTTTATGTTGTTCGATGCATGCTGCAGCCACTACAATGGTAACTCCATGTGATAAAAAATATACCAGACATGGATACACAGTAAAACGCAGCCAAAATAACTAGCTCACAGAACACCAACATGCCGCGTGTGACTGGATTGCTAGCTGAACAAAGACTGAAATGGTCTGTGAGTTAGAACCAAGCTCACGTTAAAACCAGCCAAACCCTTTTCCTCATGCTATGTGAACGTAGCGCAGAAAAGTAACGTTCGTAGTTGTACAATTGCATTATCAGAAACTGAAGTCATCAAAGCGAAAAAACAAGTGGCGGTGATGGCTGAACCTGAAAAAAGAGATTTCAAAAAAGTAAGCTCAGTAAAGCAAAAGCAAAAAATAAGTAAAATGTACAAAAACAACCCAGAGAAATGTGTGGCACAAAGTTTTTATTGTTATAAAACGGTGACAAGTATTTCTAGAGACAGTTGCAGATTTTAGCAAGGAGGTCATTTGGAAATCTTTCCTTGACCAACTGTATAACGCTAATATTTACCAACTAGAGCTATAAAATATTAAAATTGCCAAAATATTAAAGCTATGAAAGAGTTTAATTTTTGTAAGATTATAAGTGCAAGCGTAAGAACAATGGTAATCAAGTACATACACATATGGTGTAGTTTTCAAGAAATGGATCTGCATTGTTGTTTTTCCTTTGCTGTCAAGTAATTTGCTAAATACAAAAGATCTGCTTTTTCCTTCTCAGGACTTCTAGGAGCGTAGTGAAAGAAAACAACAAGCAACAGGAGATAGATTCCCTCTTTTCACGGTATTTTATGTAGCAAAATAATACAAAGTACCCTGCAAACTGCTGTAGGCGTCATGATCGTAAAGCCAGGATATTGGAGGGTTTTATAACCTGTACTACAATGATTCAAAGAGACAATCGAAAGCAATGAAAATTGTCGTACATTTTTCTTACTCTAATAGACATAGTTTCTGCACAGTAATATTAAAAAGGTTAACTGCTGGAATAGCACAACAAGCGCTCCACTGTACAATGTCTCCTTAGTGGTTTCAAGATGTCTTCTACAAAATGCATTTTTCTATTTTAATTGTGTTGTATAATGTTTCAAGCTGACATTTTTTCGCCTAAAACCCGTATTCTATCAAGTTTTATGTTACATCGAATAAAGAATGAAAAGAAGCTTTTGACTGAAATGGGTTCCTTGAACGTTCTTCTATAAGCTGTAGGAAACCTTTTGTATTCGCAGTTAGTAGGTTACTTTTGAAGAAACAAGGAAGCAGATGTACTCCCGGGAAGAATCGGTAAAAAAGATAAATGGCTATATGTTGGGTGCAATGTGTGTGTCATTCACATTACTACAGCTTACTTAACGTATGTTGCGCTTCCTGCAGACGAAACGAAAACAGCAAAAAGTAGAATGAAAATGAGAGAACCCACCCACCCTTATAAATATATCGTGCCTTAATCGCTTTCACAATGACGCGAGCATCTAAAGAGGATCGCTACTTTTCAGGTTCAGCTGCAACCAGGACCACACCACAATAGGAGACTGAAAACAAAAACGTTTGTTTCAAATCTTGAAAAGTCACCTTCTGTTCCACAATCTTGATTTGACTTTGGCAAGCTTTACAGCAACTACATGGTCGGCTGGTAGAAGGAAAGATTACGTAGGTTTAAAACAACGTTGCTGTAATAATCGAGTCCTAAAAATGACAATGGAAGTGGGCAGCCAGCGAAACAAACTTGAATTTTCGGTTGGCTTGCTAAAGCAAGCACTTGAGTGTTTTCATCGCTGGGACAAACATTGAAGGACTCGGTAAGAAAAGAACATCAAGACTTGCAACAATTTAAGCGCTTGATGGTCCCTAACTTTGATGCGCATTCATTGATGTGCTAGTTTTCGTGATGTTGTATTCATGACATGAGATATTTTGTAGTTAGAGGGATATTACTTTAAGCTTTCAGGGAGTAATAAAAAGGTGGACAGATGGAAAACGTTAATAATATACGCGACTCGTGTGCGCGAGAGCACCGCTATGTTCATCACAGGGGAAATGGGTTTAAGAAGGAGCAGGGATGAAAGGATGAGAATTATGTGCCGAAAAAATATGCGAGATAAGTGCCACAAAAGTTGACGATCACATAGTTGTGTATGTATTTTGTGCTTTGTACTTTTTTTATTAATAATTTTGGATAAAGAACAAACGAGAAAAGTTAGTTTGTTGAGCGCGATATGGGTATTTCTTTATTAAAAGGAAGCTGAACAGTTGTGTCTAGAGAAAGAAACAAGAAAGAAGTTGAAGAGTAGGGCAAGATGGGTGGAAGAAATCAACTTAGACCTGAAGGCAAGCAACCAGCTGCGCTCTTTGCGATAAGACAACTTTAGTTGTAGTGGTAATGGTGGCTGGCGGTTTCCTTTCTGATTGGCATGTGCCATTGCAGATGGTCTTGCGCGGCCTTAACTTTGGTAGATCTACGTATATCAATTATCACACAAAAAATCGTTTTCGATACATTCCTATTTGTGGGGTCGAGAAACTTAACTTGTTGGGATGGTTTAAATATGAAAGAAAAATAGGACCATGAAACAAAATACTGATGCTGCTGGAGTTATAACTGGATTTTCAGATATTAATTTATGTTCTCCTAAGTGGAACAGGTGGGAAATCGTTTATGCATGTTCAAGATTTAAGTTGAGTAAAACTCGTTGAGATGTGGCATGTGGTGTTATTTGATCTATTCTTTGAAATATAATACATAATACACTTCGTATGCTCATGCATACCTACCTATGTAGCTTCCTGGCTACGTCATGTATGTTAGCATCATAGTTAATGATTTTGATGGAAGCCTGATTCATAAAATTTTTTTAAAAACTTCTTTGGCACCAAATATACATGTCAAATGAAACTAACAGTTAATAATCTCAGCAACTGTTTACAAGAAACTCTTTAAAAAAATTTCTTCAATTTAAACGAAAATAATTCTAAAAGTAAAACCCTTCCATTTTTTGCCCTGACCCAGACAGACGCATAATTAAATTGTATACGTAGCAAACTGTACTGTTTTCCTGAACACTTGTTTGTACCAGATTATAAAACCATTATTTTTGTTCATTAATGCCTTCATCTTCATATTCGAAAACACAGTGTATGTCAAACCTCTGAGTCCTGTTGATTGTTCGACTTCTTTCAACCCGTAATTCCTGACATAACTGACTGATACTGAAGAGTGATATATGGAGAGATGTGTTTTAATCCGCTTGTGCAACATAGGGTATCTTTTTCATGTCTCACAGTATCAAAAACCTATAAAGTGTAGAGTGGTCTTTCTCACGAGCATGTTTATAGTGGTTAAGTCATTGCTACATCATTACTTTGTGTATAATCGATAATCATGAATTGATCATTGAAGTCGAAAACGTTGAGCCATCGTAACAGGTAAGTACAAGGTAAAGCCAGGCATACTAACCTCAACAGCCACCTTTCGTGCAATAATAAGATGCAGAAAAAATCTGTCAGCTCGACCGAAACTTCTTCTCAAATTTATCATTTTTTTATATTTTCACAGGGATTCCCGTTACTCTCTGATAACAGACCATGTCATGGCACTTATAGAGAGCCAAAACTTAGTCGCAAGATCAGCTTTTGCACTCTTTTCGAAATCCTTTACGTCCCTTCACGTTGTAGCATGTCTACCAACGTGTCAACTAGTGATGGCTCAGTTAATGAGACTAAAATGCATTTTCGTTAGAAATGAAGAACATCAATTCTGCATTTCAGATTTGTGGCCAGTGTATGCCAACCATTATTGTGATGGCTTTCATTGAGGAATAATGTAATGATGCATACTAAATTACAAGTAGATTGTAAGTGCTAAAATCAAGGCAAGGTTCATTTGTTACACCACATACGATGATGCGAAACAGTTGCAAGACGTTGTGTGTAAGAATGTGGAAGAATCAAGTACAAATCTTGGCACATCGGTTACCATTTACGAATTACTAAACCAACGTAAACAACCTTTGACATTGTAAGGTCAGGTGTTTCTTTCAAACTGCAGTTACGGCGAACAAACACTCACGAACAAAAACATCTATTTATGCTAATAAGTGAACAATACGAGTAGGTAAATATTTGATGAAAGAACTTTTTTTTGCCAATGTATACTTTTTGCATTAGGAGAGTGCACAGACCGCAATTTTCCTCATTGTCAAAACTGTTGTTTCCTAAAGTGAGACATCGTTTTTGCAAAACTGTATGTTAAAGTATGCGTAATATCTTCCGCAAAAAGAAAGAGGTCAATGGGCATCGCATGCAAAAATACATAGGCACAAGATATGATGATCCCTATTATGGCAACAGTTATTCATTCTCTATCGTTTGATTCTTCTCTTCTCTTATCAAGTAATATCATAACATTATCGTCTTCCCATAAACATTATTTTAGTTGTTGAATTTATAAAAAAAACAAGTTGCATCCATAATAGTGAGCATTTTATCGTGCCACAACGGATCAAGATGATTATGTCAATGATAGACACCTACTTACACCATTTATGAATGTTTTTGCTGCTATCCAACCCTTGATGAAAGTCATACATGCTAGCAAAATATAGAATGTCGACCTATGTAGATGTTCCGACTACACAGCGCTAGCTTTGTTGTATTTTTAGTGGAAGCATTTACAAGTATTTAAGAATGGAAAGTAAAAATGTAATTAATTGTTTTCCTAACGTACTTATGTGTACCTCTTTCGATGACAGCTTCATATTTTGAGGACATAGCCAAAAGATGTTCAACGTAATGTGTGAATTCGGGAAGGAAGAAAAACAATTTTTTTGATGATGTGGATGTGACTCAAAGGATATCTCTGAAAATAAACAAAAATTTTAGTGTTTTCTCCAGATTACAATGCATCTCTCATTTTATGAACATAGTTTGTTTCGACCTTATGAAAACACCATTTGGTACAAAATGGCTGCTATGATTCGATCTGTAAAATTGGTACATCAGGTTAACTCCACAATATAATGGGAAGATACAATTTATTTGAATTGGTACAAAAAACTTTGATACACATCAGGCTCGTTTCCTGCTGATGACAAATGTTGAACGTAGTTTACAGACAGTGCAGAATTGCAATTTTACCGTTTAGCCTTTGCTCCAGTTTCCAATTACCCTACATTCAACATCCTTTAAACTTAACAACAATGGCTTGCATGCTAGTACTAGCTAGACTGCGACCTCCTACAATGCATCCGTATCAAGCAATAAAAAAGGAAGAATGGCAATAAGAATGTGAGACAGCGACAGACAACTGACACTCTTTTTTAGTGTTATCTTGTTTTCTGATGTGTTATCATTCATTACTATGAGCAGCTTTAACTTTGCCCTTCTTTCTGTTGCATCATGTTGCAGAAAGTTAGTTACAAAGAATTTTAATGATAATTTATAAGGGTATTTCATCCTAATGTTACAATAAAAAAGCTTCAATTTACATTCTTACTATAAATACCCCATTCCCTGCCTGTTTATTATCACCATCATAATCCCTAACCTATTTTGAACACACAAGTAGTAGCCTGCTAGAGCTGTAATGTTGTCAATGAATACACGTATATTATAGTAGAAACAAATAATGCCATTTTGGCCTATCTGATTTCAGCTTAATGCATACAACAATACGGCTGTAAACGATTTATTTTTCAACTTTATTCCGCAGTAAAAAAATCAATTGAGACCAGAAAAAGAGGCGTGCAGGACGGATGTACGTAAATCATAAACTTTTGAATCATTTATTTAATCATCTCGTGATACATTTTCACTCATCTTGTAAATTATTTTCCACAATGAGCCAAGAACAAACATAACTTTGAAGCAATCGGCATTGATATACATAATATATTATACGCTAATTTATCATAGTAGCTTGTTTTTTAAGTATTGAGATTGAGACCAATTCCCTGAGGCAAGGCAGCTAGGCATTTTTGCATCAACAACTTCCTGTACGATGCACCTCTTAATGACACGACTGGCAAAAACCCTAGCACCATTTCGATCTACATACGACATAGTAAGGGTGCATCTTTCTCTTGCATATAGCTGTCGCTGACAGTGTTTCATATAGGTGAGAATAAAAGTGTTACTCATGCACCCTTATGCATTCTTAAAAGTTGAATAGACTATGTTTGCGAGTACGAACGGATTTATGAATCGTCAAAACACTGCTTTTATCTTCTGAAAATACCTTAGTACGTTTGTCCAAAAGATTAATATTATGTATTGTTCCTTGCTTTTTCTTGTACCAACTTACAACGCACAAAAAGACTATACAGATTGCTGCTTCTTTCGTTTTCTTTCCGCTTTGTTGGCTGACGTACACCAGACTAAATAACAGTTTATTGTCGGTTTGTTAAAGTACATAGTTCAGTTATTGCGATTTCTTTGCTGTGTGCTGCATCTTCCACGCTTTATTATCACGATACACGTTTTGATGTAGCGCAGCTGGCATAATTTCTGCATCAATCCTGTATTATCGGATACGTGTAGAGATAATCAACTTTTTCTTATTATAAAACGGGTATGATGAAACATCATAATATTACAAAAAGAATACGAAGTCATATATATGCATGGTAGTCGCCAGTGGGTTTGGTTTTCGTACCTCCCTGTAGGTTTTCGCTGATGTTTTAGCTCCTATGATTATGACTACTTCGACACACTGGTAAGTTTCAATTGAAATCGCACTTCAGAAGGCTTTTTCTTTAATACAAACACATCCTAATTACTTGTATGAAATCATATAACCTTTCGGACGATATAATATAGTACAGCACAACATGAACATTTCTACCTCCCTGTGAAAATCCTCTTGCGAATCTCAAAGCAACTATGGGTATATACCTACTTTTTTAGCAGGATGGTTTTTCCGCATCCCTCCCCTTGGTCAATACCACTAAAGTTTCATATAATTCTGAGATGAATGCCAAAAGTGATGACGGGCCTAGGAAATACAAACCTAAATCCGTATTAAGAAGACTTTCAAATTACTCGTATGGTACATAGAATGGCACTTGATGAATAGCTTTTTAGTCGAAGTCTAAAGTGCATAAACTAGTTTGTTTTTACTGCTCTGCATACTAACAGTTTGCTTCTACTGTTACCAGCTGGATATCAAATTTTAATCAAGAAGTTGTGGAGTTGCTTTGCTTCAAGAAGATCACATCTACTCTAAATCCAATACCGTTATAAACGAAAAAGAATTGTGTTAAAACTGCACACAGCTTGCAAAAAAATTTACTCGATTAACCCTCCATGATATGATTAGTCTTTATTATGTAATGCTGATGATTATCTGCATTACTCAAGAAAAGTAATTCGTGGTTACACATAATGCTCACTCACAATCCGCAAAATGCAATAATTAGCTTGCTAAACACTTTAATACTTGAATGCAATCGTCGGGGCACGTTATTTTAACTTTTTTATTTTATAAAACTCGAGCTTTAGAGGCTGCAATTAGATGTCTTATTGTTCAGAAAGCTAAATGGTAACGACAGTACTTGGCTGGTTATTTTTTTCAGCCAGTGACAACAATAAAACTGTTTGTTGTTTCGGTTGACACACGACAGTTAGCAAAAACCTATTGTTGTTAAAAACGAAAAACTGCATTTTGTGTTTAGTCGTTAGAATCATTAGAGGGCCTTTTTTATAAATTGGTTAGCGGTGAATCAAAGTGATTTCATCAGTCAGACAACCACTACGAAAAGCTTTGTCATGTGGTTTAATAGACTCCCACTTACCTGCGGTATCTGTTTTTTTTCTTTTGAGAAAAGTCCATTTATCTTCTTCTATTTTTTAAGACAATTGCATGTCTATCTACAAACCGGGTAATTCGTTCATTCAGTGTGTCGGTGAAACTATTCTTGCGGAAAGAATAGATTTGAACGTAAAAAAATAAAGAAGAGTTGAGTAATTGCAATAAAAAGGAAATGAGTGCTCATTCATCATTCCTTTAACAAGATGACGCTGTGTTGACTGTCATAGCTTGGTAAATCCTCTTCCCGATTCTTCAATAGGCTGAAGTTTTGTAGACCTTTTGAAACACATACGTGACCATCACCTAGTTTCTTTTAAGAATCTTTTCTACTGGTCATGATAGCAAAAAGTAAGACAATAGACGTTTCAATGCCTTTGTTACACAATAACGAATAGACCTGTATATTTCATTTGCTGGTTCTGTTTTCATGCCAAGAAGATATGATACAGTTACCGATACGCTTTCATACAAAGTGACTGTACATTTTGAGCTGTTTAGTAATTTCCTAGCCAAGTACGTATGAGATAGATCCGGGCAACGATTAAAAATGAAAAAAGGGGAATGTTTCCGTACATATAGGCCAATCACGTAGGATTGTCACGTAGACCTTTCCTTTCTCATTTAATTCGAGGTATTATACATATTGCGAAAAACTCTTACACATCTGCGAGCCTTTTGTGGGGATATGCATCTTCCCGGTTCACGATTATTATTATACATATGTTGCGTCATTAGCGCTAAGAATTTTAAACCTATGCATATTCAAAACTGAAGCTCTATCAGAGACGAGCAACATTATGCTTTAGATAATTAGATATCAAGTTATAGCTGGAGGGAGTGAAAATGTCATTGACTGAATATGTAATAAGTGTTGGTCATGATCGTCTTTTTAACAATTAACTTCTAGTCTCCTCTCACTGTGCACGGTATAGCATCATAATTGGCGTGATTTTAACGGATTGACCCATCGAGTCCCATAAAAGGCTGAAGTTTACATGTGAGTTAGCAAGAGTTGTAAGTCTCACTTTCTTTAAAAGACAGATCTACTGATGTTCTGATCAGCGTCAAGTAATTTAACATACATCAGCCTCCTCTGCCTAATTTCGTCAATCATAACATATTATTATAAATTCAAATTGTGCTACTGCTCGGAACAAAATACCATACGGGCAAGACAGTGGACTCGTTTTCAAACACAAAAATAGCACTTTAAACTCAATTAAGGAGCAAGGAAAACCAGTATTCTTTTGTTTTCGGGACCTAATACAATGCAATTGCTCTACCACATGACAAATTGCTAAAACACCCGTAGGCGCTTTCTGAGACGATTCCTTTTTGGTTAGCAACTACTGAGTGGGTTGTTTGGCATCGTTGCAAAATTCAATGTTAATGATATCCTGTTCGGTCACTGGTACAGCAACTGTATTTCTACGCACCGTCGTGCGCTGTTAAAGTTGGATAAATATATTATTTCGAACTCGCTTTCGGTGATCGCTTGTTTATACTTGTATCACGGATTATGTTGTACGAAAAATATCGAAAAACGTTATCTGGTAAATTAGTAGGGTTTCTGGTCGTGATGTGGTTGATTACCAACAGATAACCGAGTCGGAATATTCTTTAATGCCCACTTCTACTTTGTCATATGAAAAAGTCCTTTTTTTACGACACATTGATCAATCGCAATTGACTCAGTCTCAAACTTGTCTCTTAGCTTATAATATTTATCGAAGATTTTGTATCTCAGCTGTTGCACGTCCAACAATAGTTCGTTTTGTTTGGCGATAGCTGGTCGTAAAAAACAAGAAAGGTACTGGCTGACCTACTTAAAGCGTATCATATGCCTTTTTTCATTACTCAAAACTTCGTACCGGCAAAACCGTTCACATCATTATCCCTATTCCTTGGCCCGTAGCGGGGATTCATAGTATGCAGTATGTATGAATGCCTAGAAAAGTTGGATTTCAGATACCGAATGATCTAAGCTCAGTTTGTAAAGCTTTAATGAAAGGCAGATGTTCAATTGAGCTGTGCTAATAACGTTTGCATCCATACACACGTCGCCTCTATTAGCATTGTTACGCAAAATCCGTTTAAATTAGTTGATCCCCTTTACATTGTAAAGGGGTGACAATACCTTCAAGGCAATATGGCGACCGATATTGGGAATTTCACTTGGTTGTTATCAGTAATTACGCTAACAGCGCAGCGGAGACAGCCGTGAAATGTACATAACACATGTCTTGAAAACACTTCAAAGCTTGCCACACCAAAAAGAAAGGTGATACCAAAAGAAACAATAAATGGAATGATAAAACTATATGGTGGCCAAAATCAGCTTCTGTTGTAGTAATGAAGCAGTACAGTATGTTTGCAATCAAGTCAATACTTTGTGCAAAGAGGAGTATGACGTGCCATGATTTACCGATATTCGATTCAGCAAATATTTGCACGAGCAGAGTTACAGCTATTTCGACACTTGTCCCAAATCCAAAACCAAAAGAACATTTTGTACAATATCCTTTCTCAAAGTCAGCATGTTTGACCTAATGCCAGTGTCAATTGTTAACACAGTACTATTACTAGAAAATCAGTCATTCAGCGTGATTCATTCGAGATGAGCACACATTTTGGTCGCGATTCTTTATTAAAACTGTTAAATTTTAATAAATTGGACACCTTTTTGATTGTTCATGTCTTCATTCAAAGTCTTCATAAGCAGGCACTACACCAGCCGTATGATTTTAAAACATGGATGTACTTTTTCTGTTGTAGAAAATCAACTGCTGATGGAAATGGCGAGGTATTTAGTTTTTGTCTTTAAACTTAAGAAACTTGAATAGATTCTTCTATTATACAGTTATCTGTCTATTAAAAATAGTTTTCTGGAATATTCAGTGGTGACAATAGAATCGGTAATCGAGAGTCGTTTTGCAAAAGTTCCAACTTCTATTTGGTCGAATGCAGGTGTGGAACACTTTTTCGACCTAGTACAACAAAGGTTGGGGCAATTGCGTAATACATATTTTCTGCACTTATTCTTGCACCCTCTTATTATTATACTGTCTTATTATTCGTACGATTATAACTTCTTATTATAATGGGCAAGTATTTACTCTCACCTTAGCCATGGGACGCATGACATGTTACTCCATAGAGTGCCTTTTCGACTCACTATAATGTTTAAGCGATTGCAATTTCTTCCCTGGATCGTTGCATAAATGTTTTTGGCTTCTTCAGTACGCTCAATGCTTCAGAACTTTATATCACCCAAGTGAAAGTGATGCAAGACACGAAGAGTAGAGAATGAAAATATATTATAATCATGCATTCCTTATTGTGATAACTCACATAATAACTAGCTGCAATTTTGGTACATCGAAACAAATTGTGACATCTTTGTCGCTACAAACACAGAAATTCACCCCGATTTTTTTGTACCATAAGAAGCGTGACTGCTTGACTGTATCTATTAGCATTTTTCTCTTTCATGTGTATTATATCTACGTAACTAACACTAAGGATTGAAGACGGGAGCATTTGCTTTTATCACCTTGTTTGTTTTAGATTATTTTTAAAAATTTACAACTTTGAGATTGTCTTAGGTCCACACCGTATTGTTGTAAACATGCAATGCCTTTCTGTGCCAAAGATTAATGACGTGTTGTATACATAAATGGTCAATAGACTTCTTAGGTGACAAAAGTACTGAGTTTTTGAGAAGCGTATCATCTACTTATCATATCAAATGCATAACCATATAATAACACCTAATTCTTCATTGTTAGGTCCCGAAAAATATTAGAAAAAAATGATCGACGGTAAATGTTGAATCTGTAGACATGATACACAAGGGTTTGACTTTTTTTTACACATTTTGACAAAACTTGCCTTGCTTGAAATAATGTATACAATATTAAGTTAAAACATTGTTAAAACTAATATTTCTTCTCTGAGGATTTAATCTGAGGTGCAACTACATGCCACTTCCCTTACTTCACAACAACTTCATATTCACAAGGTCATATTATGGAGTATGTACTTTCAGTCCGGTGCTAGTTTCTGTAAACTACATCGAAAGACGTTTGAAGTTTTATGACAGCGTAAATTACGGCTTCTATTTTCCTTTTGGTAATGAAAGTTTTCATTACAGCCCGGTCGTTCTCTCGTAATTTCATGAGAAATCCTCTAAATAGTTAGCTTTAGCTTTTTGCACACTTTAGCATATTATGAATGTTTTTTGTTTTTGTCTCCTCCACGCATACTCCACTAGATGCATTATGTGTAATTATTATCCACCTTTAGGCGACGAAAACTGTCGTTTTGAACAACGCAGAAATCCCAGAATTTCTCTGGTATTCGTGATATGAGGAGTAGATGATTGGAGCTTTGAAAATGAAATTTGTATCATGCCCTTATCGGTGATTTCCCAATAGTGAAATCGACACCAGTGGCCTATATTCCAAGTAAAGTATAATTGCTGACGGTTGCGCATTATGTGAATGGAATGGAAGACCGTACTTATTATACTATTTAATGGAAGAAAACTTGTTCAAGCCTTGTAAGAATTTCAACAATCTCTCACACCTTATGCTCTTATACCAACGGATACAGCAACTTAGATACAAGAAACAAATTATTGTACCGGTTACATGCATAAGCAACCAATATACCGTAAAACTTCTAAAGAACGCCCCGGCGAAAAATTGAAACTTCCATCTCGACCCCCGGCGATAATTAGAGACCCGGCGATGATTGGAGACCCGGCGAAATTTCAATTTCAGTTTTATTTTGTTTTAATTTGTTACAATTCAGCTTAGGATAGCTTGAATTGAATTGTTAACAAACTTTTCAGTAACAATTTCATTCTCAGGGCCTTGTTTTTCGTCATTTTCTGTATCCAAACGTTTATCATGGCCGATATTCTGCGCTTGATCCCTGTATTATACTCAGTGTTCTTTAGAGACCCCGGCGTTCTTTGGAGACCCAGGCGAAATCTCAAATTTCGCTCCTGACCCCCGGCGTTCTTTAGAGACCGGCGATCTTTGGAGACCCCGGCGTTCTTTAGAAGTTTTACGGTAATTAAGATCTTCGTTATACTTTTCGAATCTTTATCCGATATGTCTGTCATGAACACAGCATTCATATGGGCTTTAATCAGCACTGAAATCAATCATTCTGCTAGTCAATTATGGATGGGTATGGAGAGATTGATTTTGGCTGTTGGCTCAGACTAATTTGATAACTGGTTATCGATCCACGAAGTACAGAAACTCAATGTCAAGAACACGACTGTGCTACAACGGCTATTTCCTGTATTTTAGAAGTGTCTTGTCCATAGGGCCTTCTGAGCTGTTGACCTGTTCATCTTGAACTAAATTACTCCATGCTTTACATAATCATGCTTCCATTGTCCGCGTAACGTACGAATTAAAAGAGCTGCTTTGTGCCCCTTACACATGCAGTGTCCAAAGAACTGTGATCTTGTGAAGACTTGATCAAAGTGAACAATGCCGATGCAAGGGTAACAAACTGTATTCTCAAGTTGTTTTCGACCATGACATTGGCGAGTTAACATTTTTCTTTCAGTGATTTATCTCGACACTGTACCTACAATACGGTAATAATGATGATGGCCAGAAAAATTAAATCTCCTCGTCTCTGCTGATGAATTACATAGGTATTGTCGGCTTTATCGACAATTTTCGTGACTTAACGCGCAACTTAATTACTACCCGAGTCTTGTATTTCGATACTCAGCAGAACTCATGAGAATCATTCGACTTGAGTTAAGCTCTCATATTTAAAAATACCAAAATCATTACGGCATTAGGCTTCTGCTAGCGACCTTTGACAGAATCCTTCCTAGTGGGCGTTTAACTGGCGATTCCTCAAACAAATACACTCTGCTCACCCTTAATTTTATAGGAACAAACCATGAATCATATTTATTCCCACACAAAAAATTTTTTATACAAAAAATATCGGGCGACATATTTGGAAACTTATTTTAAATCTATGAATTTTCTAGTCCCTTTTGCAATAAAGTAATCTCCGCATCCCCCTAAAACATTTACTATGATACCCACAACGATACAAATAGCAACAACAATCGACAACCCGAAAATCTAAATTTTCCGACACGAGTGCAACAATAAGTAAAAGGCATGTGCATGATATAAGTTGGGCCATACAAAGACTTCGTTACAAAACAATGTTGTTTCGCCTGCTACCCATGGGAAGAGGAAGGAAGACACGCGTCAGTTGCTCTTAAAAAATAGACGCACCTGCCCTTTTCTCGCCATATCCACGTTTAAATTTTGTATATAGTAAGTAGTCCATATTTTTGAATTGAAACAGGATGCTCCATGCTCATTCTCACATTTGCACACGCTTCTAAGATATGTACTTAGTTTACAATTTTGATGTGAACTCGATGTGGCAGAGGCTTCGCTCAATGCTCCGTTCGAGCTCTAATGGACTCAGCCGGCAAAAACGTTCCAGTGGGGTAGCCTTGCGTGTATCCATCTGCCATTCATGATTTTTTTAAACAAACTGGAGAATATTGAACCGGGTAACTCAGCAAATATGAGAATTCAGAGCATGCATATGTTAAGTGCGAGGCCTTTAAAAATGCGCATTACTATTTTATATGGAGCGTTTGGTGTACGCTCACAATGGTGACTGGACTTACTCATTTCCGGTGTGGCCATATGTTATACTGTTTGTTACGTTAATATTGAATGTTGTATATTCAATGAGTATCTTTGCTGTTTCCGAAACAATCACGCAATAAGGAATATCCTGGGAATGTAGGACACCACGCTAGAGTTGAGTAGAACCTTTATTGTATAGAGCATTATTGCATTACAATACCGGATAATAAAATAAACTAGCAAATTAAACTGACGAAAAATGTGACTGATGTAACCGCATGGCCTTTGTTAGCAGAAATCAACCACCGCGCACCGTTATGATATGACATTTGGACGGGTTTGCATACGAATAATATTTACGTGTGAGTGTGATTAGTGATTACTATTACATTCATAATATGATATCATCAAAAGAACTACGAAGTAAAGCAAGGACCGATCATCGATTTGATCATAGTATGCGTGCGTTAATATTTTAAAAAGTGACATGCCGGGTTCGGATTGTGTTTCATTCAGATTGACTTTCAGTTTCTATATTTTGAATCATATTCACCGATTCACCGTTCGTACATTAATTCGTATTGTACTCAGAATAGAATAGAATATTCAGAGAATTATGTGAGTTGTTTTTCGAACATATCTTGTAATGACAAAGTCTGGAATTGTTGATTCGATGCTATATCATTACTGCTCCTTCTATTTCGGAGAGGGAATACGTTTCACGAAATGAATAGAAACGTAATAGAGTCATACATGCATGGTAGGACGTCTGTTAAAAATTAGGAAATGCTTATAATTTACTGACGTAAGTGATTCAGGTAACGAGAGTCAATAAGTTATTTACCAAGTGTTTTCAAAGCGACTTTTATTTACATGGG
>VICI01001255.1:0-24285 GCA_019593645.1 Akabosia matsudoensis | reverse complement strand
TTTTCAGAGAAATGTTTAGGCACATACTCTCGGTCTACCATGAATGTCTTCTGCGGAGTAGTACAAAAGGCGTTGTTAGATAATTTGGTTTGCCGGCAAAAAAACGTCGCGGATGAATAACAAAAGCGACATAGTGCGGTAGACGTACTATATAAATATTGGACGAGATATTCAAGTGCAACCTCCGGATTTTTTTTTCTCAAACGAGAATGCCTAATAAAAATCACATTGCATGCACACGCGTTTAAGGTCGATTGCCAGACCCCTAGTTTTAGCCAATCAGAGTCGTTCTCGTTCAATGAACAATTCCTTGTAGTTGTAATCACAATTTCACTGTTATTATCATTTCATGTTTAGATAATGTTTTCATATCCCATTTGATGTATTATTTGCCGGATAATTGGATGTGTTTGGTTAATATCAGTACTCATGCCGCAACGTACTTTTTAAGCTTTACTTGACAACATGAGATTCACATAGTTTGATGTTTTTAATAACTGTTGAAGATTCAATCGGATCTCCATATGTGTAAATCCTTCAAACCTAAAAATTAATCAATAGGATTGTAAAAAACCTGGGACCATGCCATTTTGCATAATACAGGATAATTATATGTCTCGGAGGTTTTGGCAGTTACTTTACAGTTTGGGATGTGTTTTATCTTTATTGTAGAAGCTGCTTTATATACTTTTTTGAAGTTTTAAATGGGAAACGTGAAATGTTAGAAATAAAAAAAAAACCAAATGTTTGCAGAAGCTCTTTAAATGTTTAAAGACAACGTACACGTGGAAGTGGAAGTATGTATGTAACAAACATGCCATGTAGATTACGTTATATAACATGCATGTTATGTAATATGGGACTGTGGACACTCATGTGGAACACGCCTACAATGGGATGCGCTCTTAGTCCAGGCAAAGTTCATTCATATGCATCATCACAGAGCTGAAGAGTCTGCTCGTTCTTTGTGACCTCTTAGACAACCTATTCGAGGGATACTAGGTTCGACACCTGCTAAGTTTAGACCAGGTAATCTCATAATCGACAATTTTAACATTAAATGCTCAAGCAAACGCAACATTATTATGACCCGCTCCTAAGGCTGAGATCGCAGCCTCCAGACTCAAATGCTTTTATCGGTTGCCGGTATACTATTTTGAACGTTTTCAAACTCAGATTGTAATCCTCGACCATTGAGAAGATTACAGCACATATATTAGGGTATTTTTTATGGGACTCGCTCATCTCTTTTCATTTTAATCAATTAGAAATTTGGTTGATCTCAATCCTACTATTGCTCGCAAAATGTGTTCACATATGTTATTTTAGTAAATATATGTCGCTTACATTAAGTAAAGTGCACCATAATTTTGTAATTGCACATACATCCATTCTCTACTAATAACACACTAAAGTTATATTACGGTCATAAAATTTGTGATAAGTGTGATGCTGATGTCCATGTACCCGTCGGTCGAGTCAATGGAATACGGTTGCATAAACTTAATCCTGCATGAAAAATATAATACGTTACGGGGTCAAGCACAATCTCAAAATGACTGCAACTTTATGGCGTTGCATCCACCGTCGGGATACACTTTTTCAACATAACAACAGGGTACTTAATAGGGAATAGTGAGCAATTTAAGATAAAAATAGTAAAAGACCACTTTCCAAGGTAAAAATAGTCGTTGGAATTTTGTATCAACTAAAAATAGATGCAGTTAACCATAAGTCATTGTTTGAATTCTTTGCCTAAATAGCCGTATAGTATAGCATAGGCCAATGTATATGAGCGATGTCTCGCAAAATTGGTTAGCAACGCCAGCGTCCAATCGCTCGAATGACTTCTTCTTAACGGTTCGCGACGTTCAGCATTTTTTTAATTTCGAAAAACTCGTTGACAACTAAAAGCATTGTTTTTCTCCATACTCACCTGTGTAAATGTCAATACCGGTAGCACTTAACGGGATCTAAAGAACCTTTTTTATCAGTTTGCCTAAATAGCCGTATAGTATAGCATAGGCCAATGTATATGAGCGATGTCTCGCAAAATTGGTTAGCAACGCCAGCGTCCAATCGCTCGAATGACTTCTTCTTAACATTGTATCTGTATTGATAATAATAAAAGAAGGACGAGTATGAACATGATGTACATGCATAATTCAACCGAAAACTTATTCGTATGATTTTTTCCCCCTATTTGAGTTGGTTGACACGAAGAAGAATAAGGAGATACATATTCACAAACAGATAGGTAATTGTCTTGAAACAGTAAAAAGAGTCGCTATTGGTCTATGTAAATTGAACCGCTCACATATCTTAGGCTCATTATAAGTATTCACTCTTTTGTCGGTTTGTTGTGCTTTGGAGTATCATTAATTTACTACATGTACGCTCCATTCACTGAAAAATTGAAGATATGGTTTGTGTTCGTTAAGTAGATTTGTGCTGAGAATAAGTTATAGGTAATGTATTTTGTTGACAAATAGGGGAATGACATCAGTATTTCTTTGGTCTTGTAGTATTTCTTTCATTCATGAAATCATCAATACCTCCCGCCGCCTGGTTCTACTAAGTTGTTTGTAAGTGATGGCGGCTGTTGAACCATGGATCTAGCTGTAATGGTGTAGCTAGTAATCAGAAACGAAAATAAAACGTTACAACGCTAGAATTAAGCATATCGCGAAAGGGCACCTGCAGGTACCTGGCACAAGTACAGTGTTGAATTAATTTACTTCCCAAGTTTCAGCCTAATAGATTTAACTGTTTAGGAGATATAAACTTCAGTTTTCTCTTGTTTAACTCCCTGTGGGGGATGACTTGGGGACCTCTGATATTTTTTAATACCTCATAGAGCTATCTGCTCACCCAAAATGAAACCAGGTTGCCAGCCAGGTTTTAAATTCGGATACAATCGTAGAAATGAATTTGAAAATCAAGGCTCTCTCTCTCAAGTATGATTTGACAAAATTATGTATCATTAAATGTCTTTAATTCAAGGATTAGTTGCACTTGTACTTAACAGAGTGGCTTTAATATTACATAGACAGAATGAACTATTTGCGTTACAATAAGTTGCATATAGGTTTGACTGCAAGGCTAAATCTACCACACCAAGTATTACTTAACATATTGAAAAATTTGCGCATATCACGTTAGTCAAAATCTTGATATCAACGACGTAGTTAAATTAGTTATACGTGTACATTGGTTAACAAACGATTATTGTAAAACTTAAAAACGTTTGAAAGTTGGAGGCAATTGAACAAAACTATGAAATCAAACGTATGTAAGTAACAGTTCCGTTGAAGAGACATGTTTCAATTGGAATAAACAATATTATAACTGACTGCTGTACCTCCTGGCTACAAAGTCGTTGTAGTCGAGTCGAGTATCAATCATAATCCAGACTCTCACGTCACGTCATGACAGGTAGAAAGAACACATGAAGAGAGTTTCTCATGAGAAAGCTTGCGTTGAAATTTGTCCATTGAATATATTGAATTACTTTTATCTACTTGACAACCGTCGTGTACCAGGTAAGTTATGTGGGACACGTCTAAAAGTACTACGAGTTTAATGGTTCCATGAACTTATCGTTAAACAGATCCTGCTGCCTTACAATAATCATGGTTAGTTTGTCTGTACAACACATTACTTTTCTGCATCATAAAATTAGCGCGTCTTGTTAATATTTACAAAACATGTTTTCTCCAAGAGTTGAAAGCTTTTAGAATATGAGTGACATGAAAAAAATATACGGATTGGAGTTGAACACTTATTGGGTCAGATTTTGGGCTTGTAAATAGATGAGGTGATAAAACTTTGTCATTCAATCAAGCCAAACATGACCATTTTAGCTCACATTTAGTTAAGAAAATTCTTAAATGTCATGCATTGTTTTCGAAACTGTAATTGGATAGCGTTATAAAACTCCAGTATGTGTGTGAAATGCAGTAAAATGTTTGGTTAGTTTCAAAGATTAGTCAGACATGAACACTGGGCTTGAAGGCAAGTGTACATTTAAATCTCAACCCAGACTAAAACGATAGCTTCAACTAAAGAGACATCGCATGTTGAAAGGAAACGAAGCATTCGATTGTAAAAAAGTTAGGTACACAAATTTGAATACTTTAACTGGGTTATCAGTGTTATAAACAAATATGCACATTTATGAAGTAAAAGTGTAAAATATAGTAAGAAAGAATTATATTTGAGAGGGTGGCGATCAAATTATTAGCCCATCCATTACATCTTTGACCATACTTTCCTCGATCATAGGGGACTGGGAAGTTCATGAACTAATGCTGACTTCTAATAAATTGGACTTGTATAAATAGTCAGAAAATGTCATCCAACATGGTACCGAAAAAGTGCATAATATGGAAATTCTTTCAGCACCCATAATCGTTTTGAGTATCACTAATGGAAACTTGCTACCTTTTTGTGTTCCATAAAACTTATTTCAAAACGCAATTCGGCATAAGCAGCTGAATGGCAAACTTGAAATGTGCGACTATCTCCTAAAGTCGTGAGGACTTGTTTTTGTTTGTACAAATAATATTAGGTGATGTAGCACTAATTAATGGAGCAATAAATGTTCACAATATGTAGTCAAACATTACTGCAAATGATGGAAAGCTTAAAAATTGAAAAGAAGCTGAACATGTAGTGCACTAGGAGACGTATGAGCCTCCAACGACAGCTAGCAAAACAATATAATATGAAAGCATAACAATACTAAATGAGGAACACAAACCAATATCATTACAGCGTATGAAATGCGACACCATTGACAATTTGTAGCTCAAACAAAAACAGGACAACAAAAATTACATATGTATTTTGATAGGGAAACATCAATTTAATAACATATAATGTTCATTTTCCAAAGGATTGTATAACTTTTGTATGTATTTTCTAAAGTGATGGTAGCAGTTACCAGTTTAAAGCTCAAAATAACATCGTTTGCATCCTTGAAACCGTGCACAATAAATGCGACGCGTAAATGCAAATACCAACTTAGTACACAGATACAATACATACACTGATTTAGAAATTGATTGACAGACACAAAATATTTTTAAAGAACCTACTGTAGTATCATTATTACTTTGTCTTCGAAGAAATATGGACACAGTACACAAGTAAATGCATGATATATACAATTCATAAGATTTATAACACAATAATTTATGCAGTTCATAAGGACTTTTTCAGTAAGACACAATTACAAACAAACGACACAATTAATTCCATACCAGTTGTAATACAATATTGGATGCCAGAGAACAAATGAAACTACAAGCTACAATAATTAAATGTAATCGTTACAGTTAGAAAACATTTTATGGCATATATTTTCTGTTGTTGGTTTTGTTTCTTAAAGACTGAATGATAGTAAGTTTGCGTCGTATTTAAATATAACTAATTAATTCCCAGTTGAAGAAAAATGATAGAAAAATTATGAACATAGACTGACTAATAAATAGTTACGAAGAGTGATATCAAATACAAATTTCGCCATCACCTTTACGTTTTTCTTTTGTCGTAATAATCAGCATCTCACTTTTAACAAAAACATGTAAAAACCTCTTAAATAAGTATTAAAAGAGAACGGTCCTGTTTTCCCTGTTCGTAGTTTGGCCTAATCGTTGAATTAAATATGTATTTTTATATCCGTTTTGATGCATAACATGTAATAACAATCACGTTTAACTTTCATGCAAGAATGAACCTTGTATTTTTTTATGGTTTTAGCAGCGATAGTTTTGTTTAGTACCTTACAGATTTTTACTTCAAACTTTTATGACGAATGTAGAATTTTATTTTCAAATACACTTGTGCCATGGATTTGTCCTGCCTTTTTGGGTAAACGCGTTTCTAAAGGCGAAAATGTGAGATAACATGGTATTACATACTATACTCTTTTTATTCAAAATTAACGTGTATTTTAAGAGAAAGTGGTAGCATTATTTATGATTTGTGGTAACAGTCAAATGGAGTCGAAAATGTGTGTGCAATGTTTTTCCTCATAAATATTGATCAAAAAAGATTCTGAAGTTTAATGTGACTTTTCCCCGTGTACTAGCAATAAATAATTTGAATAAGTTTTTTTAGAACTATCAATCCCATTAGCCCATAAGGAGGCAAGACTTGACATCTGCCTTACAGCACATAGTTTTTCGAAAAGGTTCACTGAGGATGGATCTTAAGTCGAATACGTGTTCTGCAGGATTTGTTGTATTGTAAAACTTTTGTAAGGAGTTGTATTGTATAACATTATGTATTATATTTGACTTAAGTTGACGCAATACGGCACTAAATATAATATTACAAGAAGTACAGTTATAGCTTAATGTAGTTAACGTGAACATTGCCGATATTATTTTTGCTCTAATCGTGGGGACACCTTCCAGCATAAAGAACTGTTTTACATAGTTTTTTTCAATATTTATATTTTCACATAGTATATTAATTTTCACACAATTAAACAATAATATGGCAAAAACCAACCAGCAGGAGAGCCTCCAAAGGATTGTCAAAACGTCCACTTAAGAGTATGAGTAAATGTAGAATAATATATTACTTTTCTTTAATTTTTTATGCTGTTATTACAAAGTATTTATGTATGTCTTCTTGTTTCCATTTTCTTATCTTCTCTCCGATTTACCCTAGACTAGATTTTACACAACTACCTTTTAGTTAGTAATAAACACTCAACACACTGTGTTTCTGATCAAGTACGACATGACACGATGAACTAACCACAAAATATTATTAGGATATCGAAAAGAAAAGAAAACTTAACAATGTCATCAGGCAGTAAGGGTTTTTTTCTGTACGCGTCAAGCAATCCCGTTCCCGCAGGGAAAGTCTTAATTTTTTTTCTTCTTCCTATAATCTTTGACAGTTAATGTGCAAAAATTCATCGGTTGCGGTTCAACACAATACCTATTTCTTTATGAATTGCCACAACACCTTTGGAAAAAACAAAGTATGTAATCTACACTACATATTTTGGTACAATTAATAGCTTGCAGCAGTATCAATATGTGTTTACTGTCTGTAAATTTGACTATTTTCTGTATCAATTGCACAGATGGAGGAGAGAAAGGTNAAACAAAGTATGTAATCTACACTACATATTTTGGTACAATTAATAGCTTGCAGCAGTATCAATATGTGTTTACTGTCTGTAAATTTGACTATTTTCTGTATCAATTGCACAGATGGAGGAGAGAAAGGTAAAGATTTTTTTTTGGTTTTGTAACTGCAAAGTACAACATACCATATATGCTCGGGAGTTTAATAATAATATTTCGATTTAAACAACTTTTTGTCTAACACCATTGAATACAAACACATTATTGAAACTCTACACGTCATACTTATCTACACAGAACGAAATCGTAAGTATTACAGTGAAATCGATTTTGTTATTTGTTTGCAATCTATGCACATCCTCTAATATTACTACTTACTCGGTGAGGTGTATTATCTCTGCTTGGATGTACAATTAAGTATTTTACAGACATGTGATAAGTATATTTAACATGTATTGAGGTCTTCGTGTAGTCGTTTATATATATGGAGTGTACGTAAATTATTCATGCCCGATGTTAGAATCTTTGTTAAATGCCGATATAGTATATGATATATAATAGATTGTTACAATAGCACTAATAGTATAATATGATAGGAGGGGCTAATTGTACGATGATAATAATAATAGTAATAGGAGATATTTAATAGTAAACAATTATTTTTAATAATCAATCACTTTTTGTTTTCATTTTTTGTCTCAATTTGCCGCATTCGCTTTTCCATTTTTCCCTGATGCTGCTGCTGCTGCTGCTGATGCCGTCGTTGTCGCTGGTCCATCTGTGGGCGTTGCGGCTATAGGCGAAGATGGCGAGCCGCCCTCCGAACGAGGAGGCATTCTCTCGTTCATTGCATCCAGTCCTTTGGCTTCTTCAAATGACATTATTTTGTGGTTTGCTGAGAATCCTTGAAGAGCTGTAGGATACAAAAAAGAATTGTGCAAACTAATGGAAGCCACACGAAGGGAATTATTTCGTAAATTTCTCAACGGAGACCGTACCGTTTCTAAGTGTACTCCTTCCTCCTGATAGAGCTCCCAGTGGTAAGTTACCGGTAGGTGTGAGACCCTTAAGTTGCAGCACACTTTCACTTTCCTCACTACGAATTAAAGGGGAAAAGTTTATTATTGTTTTTTTTTGTGTTAGATAATAATTTTGTGGGCGAGCAATGTACACCACTTTCATTATAAATGAACTTACCGGAGTACTGAGAAGACCCTTGCCATTTTCCCGATTGCCCGTATCTTATTCCTAATAACCTCCTTTCTTGCCATAGCTGAAGCCGCTAAATAGGTGTTGGAAGGGAGGGAAAGGAGACAAACAAAATTAATAAAACACTGAACGATTTGATTAGTATTTGATCATAAATATTTTAATGATGATGATACTGCATATTCCAATTGCCTGATTATTGCTAATTTTTCAAAAGCATTTTTCACTAATTTATGCATTTTAATGATTATAAACCAATGCATTAAGAATTAAGACCCAATCACAACATTGCTTCATAAATAATCGTTCAAGAACCAAAACCGAAACAGATATTAGAAGAATCCATGAAACAAAATTATCATTATTAATTCAGTTAACAAAGTTTTAAATAAAATATTTATAACGAAACTTAAACTGCAATCAACAACCAAAAAAATTACATCAATCACCACCATCCAAAGACCTAACAGTTTGCATTGCCCTCTTGAAACTATCGGTTATCATCGTATTATTGTCATTTCCAGCATTTTTTTGTTACCGATCCATGGTTGTTGGAAGATGAGCGTTTTTATTATTATGTTAACCAAATTCTGTAATCTGTTCGGCGGAACAAGGTATATACAAATCATTTACCCTCTTTCTTCCTAAAGATGCTAAGTTCTCATGAATAGTTTAACTCAAATGTTTAAAATGAAGAATTGTTCGTCCTTCGAGTCTATGAACTGCCGCTTTACAGCTAGAGGCACGAATTGGAAACACAACAAGAAAACGTGTGGAAAATTCAGCAGTGAAGATGTGACACCTGTCTAATTATTTTCCAAGTTGCTTCATAGCCTGTCAATGATTACCTTAAATGGTTGTCTGATATCCATCTAGTACGGTTGAAGCATTGTGAGATATACAAAATAGTTAAAAGTATTTAGCAAGAACATAACAAAATTGCATGCGTTTCACGAGTCGCACCTGTTGTCCTTGTGTAATAATTACCAATTTTCAAGCATAATTATTTGCATGCTACAATGAAGCTTGCGGTGTCCCGAACATTTAGGGACTTTCGCTAAGTAAAAGTGGTCCTGGTTACAGATAACACAAATTTTTTACAAGTATTTGGTACATATATTGGACAAGGATGTGAGTCAAGTCAGGTACGATTTTAAAGCATGCGTGAATATTATGACATCTTCTAGCCAAAATAAAATCAGAGCACATACATGGGAAAGGTCCCTAAGTTCTTGAGGGGAGCATGACAGGAAAATGTTACGTGTATTACGGAACCCTGATTGACCTTGAACAGGCTGTATCGAAACCTCCTGTCCTGTTGAGATTTATGTCATGTCATTATTTGACATGTAGAAAGTGTCAGCCTGCCATAAACCAATACTCATGACAGCAGATTTTCTCAGTAATATGTACAATATGCAGTACTGCCACTGCCTCCTTGACGCTAAGTACTAAAACATTGAACTATATCAAGATTTTATAAATTATGCTACCATCACATAGTATTGAGCTTCTAAGTCTTTTATATGAACATACCTCAACATCAAAACAACAATAAAAGATTCAAGACAACATTCATTCTTTCTCGTTCTGCAGTCACACATTCAGCACTACAACTAAAAATATTTTGATTGCCTATTCAGAAACATTCCATGCATATAACTTACTGAAATTCTTTTATAGCGTTTACTGGCAGCAAAACATTTAGACGCTATGTTAAGGAAATAGAAACTGTAAGTACTTTCACTTACAAGTGTACTTTGAATACCGAAATGACATTCTACTGATTTTACTCATAAATGTTACCTAAATGTATGTTCTATTTCCTACGTTATTCCATCTAAATACTTGATTGAACCATAATGACGAAGAAACACAGGCAACTATGTCAATAGATATTCCAACATACCGAGGAAAAACTTTTCTATGAAACCAGTTTGCGATTAATTACACTTTAAAACGTGAAGTGTGTGCTAGCTATGTAATAGTTGTGTTGAAGCAATATGGAAAGTGAATACGTTACAGGTTCAAACTCAAACTAGAACTACAAAATGTGTTAGCTGAAAGCATTTGAAATACCACTTTAATAGTTTACTGCTATTTTGTTGTATTAGAAGAAGCTTGGATAAAGATGGCAATAATTGTGCAGGTGAGAGAAAAAAGGTGAAAGTCAACACACAGTAAAATATCTATCTCAGCATCTCAGTTTCAGCATCACCACTACATCACTTCATTTTTCTCTTCTGTGTATCTCAACTTACCCATTTCTTTGCTCTCGCTCAGTCGCCTGATATATTTTCCTAATATATAACAGTCACAATTTTAGAATTTTGAGGGTGATTGTGGAGAGAGCACGACAAGTACATATTTACATAAGGCATCCATTTTTCAAAAAATTCTAAGTTTGCATTTACTCTGAATTTTAAAAGGATATAAAAACAATAAAAAAGGATTTTCCAGAATTAAGTGAAAAATGGAAGCTAAAAAATTGTGCACAATTTTGTACAAAATGTAGGTATTGACAGGTTTATCATCACAACTACAGATGAACTGAAACCACTTGTGGAGGTGCAAAAATAGAGGAATTATAGTAATGAAAGGCAGAGATTGAGTTATACAATATCTCATCGCTTTTTTTCGCTTAAAGTAATTTCAACCAGTTCAGCTGAGGTGACAACATACATTATACACGGTATCTTAATATCATAGCGTTACTTTGCAGGAATCAATCTTGCTTTGGATCATCTCTATAGCCCATATCATCATGAAAACCACTACCAGAGTATCTATGGCAATCAGCTACTGTTCTCTAATACATCTTTTAGCATGCGATCTATTGAATAGGCTGTTAAAATCTCGCTGGGTTAGGGATGACAACATGTAATGACAGTTTTTCATTAACAGAGAACGCAAAGCTGCTTTACTCTAATTGTTCATGGTCGGTCGTTTAATAAACCATACCAGCGGACTGAAACAATTCATAAATCAATTTAGATCACTCTGCAGTGTTATTGGCATTGGTATTTGTTATACTGCAAGGAGATAGAACCCAGCGAACCGTAATAGTTAATGCGTAAGCAGCAGCTTCTAGGCAGCCTCGCTCATTTACTCATCTCATCTCGAAATTTTAACTGCGCCTTTTGTTGAAAAAGATTATCGAAATAATCATTTGATGAATTGCCTCATCTAAAAGGAAGCACTTGGAGGGTTGCGAAAATTTGTGATATCTCTGATATTTTCCCATTTTCTAGCAGGTTTCAAATTACTATTAAGATGGATATATGTACTAATCTATGTATTTTGCAAACTTAATGCAACAATGTGGCTTTTAAGTAGCCATAAAGTTCGGTCAAGAAATGTCAGTCTATTTTGGAAAGCAATTGTGTAGGTATGGAAAGGATCATTTTATCGTTATGAGAAAAGAGTGCGGAGTACCTCTTTTTTTGATACACCTTACAACAAATGCCTATTCCAAAACGTGTCTCTAATGTTGCAAACACAACTTTACTTATACGGTTGCAATCTATCAGTTTTCAAAGGTGTTTCAAGTTCTTTGTCGGACAGCGCCTTCGAACGCACTATACGAGCAGTGTAGTTTGAAAAGCTGGAACTACGCATGGAATACTAAACACAACGCTTCCCTTGCAACGAGATGACCATACGAAGCAAAAACTACTTTTCTAGCTTTACTACCCAACACTTAAATATGTAGTAACAGTCTAAAAAATGTTAGTGTGCACATTTGGCATAAATACTGAATTCTTTCGGATAAGTTGACATACATGGATACAAACTAGCTACAAGTAGTGTGTGCCCTGATTACCAAAACTGAGGTTCATAGGGGCAAAAGATTGGCTCAGATTATTGATACTTTGATCACGTCATTTGGTACACAAGCATATAGATTACATTATTATAAATAGATATTGCCAATTCTCCTAAAACGTTTTCAAGCCCTCATTAAAGTGAAAATACTCCCGGAATCGTTACCAATATTCCGTTTTGCTTTTTGCCGCTTTCAATATAAGACTGTATTGATCACTGATTCATAGCTTGAACATACTTCATTCATTCATTGCGCGCCAAGAAATTTTGCATGATCTTGTTCAATGTGTTTATAATATCTAAACATTTCTAACAAATAAAAAATCGAACCAAATCGAGTCGAAGAACTTTAGAAAATGCTACTGTCCATCAAATACTAGAACTGATAGTGACCACATCTCGAAATTCTTCGTGTTATCTACGTCACAGTATTTGTTATACGACATAAACGCTGCAAAAACATCATAATTATGAAGAACATACAGTTATCAATAAAGAACATTTTGTAAATACATACAATAGCAAAGCTGTGAGTTGTGACTACTTTTAAAATTATAACCAACGGCCACCGAAATCACTGTGCTTGTTATGAGCAACATGATAACAGTAGCTTTTAATTCTTCGACGAACATGTGCGTGACGGTACCAAATATTTGTCACGAAGTTTTGACTGTTATAAAGCCGTAATGCCTTTTGTACAAAAGCCTTTTCTCATGATGAAAGGATATGAGATACCTATAACGTATTTTACTTTTAATATCCATGGTAACTTGAAAAATTCAATGAAAAAGGATATCTTCATCCACTCACATCTATGATACGCCTGCTATTATCTCTTCAAACACATCAACAATCTATCCCCTTGCTATAATAATATTTACATAATTCACCTTTCTGTAATGTGTGAAGGTGAAAGCACACAAAAAAGAACGGTATACAGGCTTGTGCTGCATACTGCGTGTGTTAACCTGCTAGCATGAATGACGTCAATGGGGAAAACAAACTGATGTTTCTATTGCCTCGCCGGTAATATTCGTCAGCTTAAAATGTAACACAAAATAAGATCTACGAAATAATATCGAAGGAGAGTACAACAACACGATCCGCAATTTTACTAGAGAACTGAAGCTTTTATGTCCATCATATATACATATCATTCTTTGGATTTGAAAGTCGCAACAGGATTCGCAACGTTTCCTTGCAGGATACGTTAAACATAAGATAATGTAAAGCATGGCTGGAGAAACGCACCTGTAAACTGTAAAGTATCTTGATAGGTAGACGCGTTTCGTTTACTCTTTGTTGCTTCTGGAAAAATAAGGCCTAAGGGGAGCTGACCCAGTCTATGAAATACAGAGCTGTGACTAACAAAGATTCACGAGAAACTCGTTTTACTACATTTGAGATCCGCCAAAGTTTTGCTGACTATCTTTCTCCAGAGATTTTATATTGCTAACGTGATTTACCACAAGAAGAGACATTTTGCATCATTATTTGAGAGATTATTAGTAACAGCAATGGCACAAACAGCAAAAGTACTTCCAAATCCACCAGACTATTCGTTTGGTACATAATAACACGATTTGAATGAACATTTAGGATGTGTGAAGTGAAAAATGGCTTTTCATGCTTCATGGCGAGACGCTTTTTACTTGTTGATTAAACAACCCATGTCCTTTTCTGTACTGGAATACGTTCTGGTTCAAAAAGCATCTGAAGTTCAGACCACACTCAATGCATAACTACATAATATGTTAAAAAATAGAGACTACTTACTCATACGACGACGCTTGCATGTAGGTATTATGCTTGCTTACATAGTACTGTAATAAGGTCTAGCGACATTACTTAATAAAGAATAATATACTACTTTTAATAATTCAAAAGCAGTCCCGCAACCTGATTTCTACACGAATGCCACAGGTATAAGAGGTTTTGGGCATCTTAAAAAAAGAAACTTTGGTGCAAAGCATAGGAGCGGCTAAAGAGCAGAGAGACCAAAAAATGACGCATATTGAGCTTAAATTGCAATTGGCAAGGATTAAAACGGTCGAAAAAGCGAATGCATACATGTAAATGCGCTGCAATAGTACATCAACGTGAATATAATTTTATTAAAAGAGAAACTACAAATAGTCGAAGTGAAGTACACAAATTCTTTTTTTTAAATGATGAAAAGATAGCCAAATTATCTAGCATACGTAAAGAATGCGTTAGTATGAGAGCTACGCAATTCGTTCTTGAATTTGTTTCATGTTACAAGTAAACTGTGTGATTTTAAGTGTAGGTATATACATTTAAAAATACGACAAATTGGCCTTCTAAACACTATCATGAGTGCGTAGTAGCATACTAGATGGCAACCATTAAGCACTGTCATGGTATATTTTTTTTCTAATTTCACGCTAATAAAGATTACTTTTTGTGGTGTCATTTTTTACGGATTGTCTTTTTTCACCGGTTCCTCGAATTTTTCCTTGTTATATGCGTCCTGTCTCTATGAAGAGAAAGCGTGACTATCCTTATAAAGTTTAATATTCTTTGGTAGGCAAAGCTCAATTATGTAATGTAATTGGGTATGTATGTTTATACAATCATTATGCTTGGTATCTCTTCGCTTATGGTCGTCAAAGTAGCAGATTTGTACGTTAATATGCAGATAACGATCCGAGTTATACTGACGAGAGGAATACACAGCTTACCGTCTTCAGCTCCTTCTTCCCCTTCAGCCATCAGCTCGTCGTCAGAGCAAATGTTGAGAACGTTGACAAGCATTTCGGTCACTAAAGTAAAATAAAGTAAAAAACGATTAGATTGAAAACCAAAGGTTATGCGCTCATAGAAATGCTAAAGTTCAAATTACTATGCGTAGTGTTCGACTATTATATGGACATTTACCGACAAAATATAGGCAAAAAGAATTTTATGTAAAAATTAAGCAGTTGTGCCCAACCGTTACATACCTTTTTCACCTACAAATGGCAAAGACCACGTAAATACATCCATGAAGTTGGGTAGCCAGTAAGGATGAGGAGAGCAGTTAAATTGACGAATATTCATGACGTTATTTTCGTACTTCAAAACGGCAGCCTAGCAAAGTCAAAAAGTTCAGTTATGAATACATGAAAAAAGAAAAAGCAAATCGTACACAGCAAACTCTTACTTTGTTATTATAGACATCGAGATAATTAGGAGCTGAGAAGATCGTGATTAACGATGGGAAACCAGTGGTTTGACTTTTTCGATACATTCGATACCTGGACCAACACAGATTTTCATCAATTACATGATCAATGACTCCAAACCAGGTGAGCTCTTAAATACTTACCCGGCATCCTGCGCTTCATGAGCTCTAATTATGGACAGGAGGTTATTGTTTTGAAGGAAATCACAGCAAGCTGCATAGCTGAAACACAAATACCATTTATAATCGTAATTTTTGGTCACCGCGATGCAAACGTTTACTGAACTCAATGCCAGAATCAGTTATGCGTAATGTCACATTTAACCTCATAGCCGTGATGGCGTTTCCTCTAAATTATTGCCCGATACTTAAAAAAATCATGAATGGCTGCTTTGGCTCAATTTCAGAATCATAAGGGATAACTTAATTGATTACTTAACAGTACATTATATTTATAAGGAGTGGCCTTCAATGTTTCAGGCTAGTCCCACCAAGTTCCATTGTTCAGTGAGTCTTCAACAAGTAACATAGAATTCGAATCAGTGCCCGTTGGCATTTGCTGGATTTGTTACGTTAGCACTTAGTTTGTACGTATGTAGTTCTATAGTTACTCAGGCGGAATATCAAGAAACAGCCGTTCCGAGAAACATATCTGGCTAGTTTTCTCTTCTCCAGAATCACTTTGCGTTGTAGCTTTGACTATTTTATACATGCTGGTGAATTCGGAGTTGCTATTCCTGTTGCTCGCCATCGCCACATGTATCAACAGGCAATAAGGAAAGCTAAATATTATGTAACATCTCCTCTGAACTTTGCAACACAACTTTTCTGGGGATCTCCTGAAAGTTTAGGTTTCCTTTTGGCCCATATCCTAGGTAGGAACATATCCATAGAAACATAAGCCCTAGTTGTGGTGTCAACATGTGTTTAAAAATTCACGCGTTTCTTCATGTAGTAATAAATACGTTGCCTTTGAATTTTCATTTGAATAAATACGGTAAGTAGCTCTATTGAAGGCAGTCATCCTTACGCAAATATCATACTATCATAAGCTTTTATAGATTCAAAGCCAACAGTTTGATATTACATTGGTCACTGTAAATTTCACAGAAAATCATCTGAGCTGCTTTTGCTACAGATGAAACAACAGTTGGAAGGAACGGCCATGTCTAACTGTCGGTTCAATTTCGGAGAACTCAATGTTGGAACTGTGTGAAGTGCCAGCTTTAGTTTCGCTAAGGAAGCAGTGACACTATAGAAATGAGCTTTTTTGGTCCAGTTCTGTGTTCATCCCAATGTGAGACCTCATAGTACAGAATATCCTGCTAACAATATCTCAACATGCCTTCGACCATTAAGTCCACTTTACCTTTGTTTCCGTGTGAAAGAATGTGTAAAAAACCGTAGACAACAGCAAGCACTTTCCCATTTATCTTTACTTATGCTAACGTTCAACCGTTGGTAGGACTGGCAGGAGGGCATGCGCCTGCTGTCATAGAAAAACGAACTTGCCAAAAAGCTAACAAAAAATCGTGATCCTTGTGTACATACTCTGTGCAAGGGTATTTCTCTTTCTCTCTCGCCATAAAATGCTCTGGTAGTGTTGGAATGAAGATTATGTTTGTGCATTACAGAAAGTGAGCTATCCGGAAAAGCCCTACCCACTTCAACAAACTTTAGGCTGGCTGGCTGGCTGTCATGAGGTTTCATATTATACGCGTAATTTGAGTTGTGAATTAACTACAAAACCAGACACTTGTCAACGCTTTTCAATAAGACGATTTGAAATTTCGCAAGCATTTTTGTAAAACCGATATCAAACCGTGTCTCGTCACGGATGCAGATGGCATTCTTAATTTTATTGATATTCTAATGTTCGTTTGGTGATTCCAATTAAATCAAAAGATCATCTGCATAGAACAGGCCGACAGTATCAGTGATCGTTATGAAACACTGAACTAAATATTTGCAAATACACTATGATTTGGTTTCAAGATGAAAATATTACTGATACCTTGCACACGTAATTTCATGTACTTTCTCCTTAGCATGCACATCCCTTGCGGTCCTCGTTTTCGTAGCACTACGACTAATGAACGTAGAGAAGATAAATTACACTTAAAAATTGCTTAGTATCACGGCAGGGTGAAGCTGTATTCATTTTATACAGTTTGGCATAGGGTTATGAGTCGGATGTTACTTCCACGATTTTTCGCTTGCATAGCAGATGCTTTCACTGGCCTGCTCAGTTTCCAGCTTGTAAGGGTCTTGTTTTGTTCATTTCGTGCTTAGATTTACAACCAATTTGTAAAGTTTGTACACAGCAGCTTCATATTTTCGCTCAGGAGAAAGATGTTGTAGCGTATTCTAATGCATATATTGACTCATTAATCGAAACTTGTTATGCTTACAGTTATGTTTCAGACCAAGTTCTGACAAAAGATACCTAACATCTTTGTGCTGCCGTTCTCTTTCATGGTGTAACCTAAGCCACTCGTTAAAATGATCTTAACTACGACGGATGAAAGCACCAGGGCAGCCAAGATTGTGCATTTGGCATTAAACTACTTTGTTCCTATTTTTTGTACACAAGACACTCAAAACAGGCTTTACTACGTGACTTACTCCGAGAAGCAGAAAATATACCTTTAGAATATAAGCATAATATCGCCTGCCTGACGAATATATGCCGAAAAGATGAAATATCTCGCAGAAAATTTTGTACATTGATTCCTCATAACGAAAGGTGATCAACTCATGGATTCATCTGTAAAAACAGCCTTAGAACTTGACTTTTTCATAGCAAAGCTTCCAAGTTATATTAATACAACAAAATTATATACGTGAAGAAGAGAAGAAAAAAAGAAAATTATGGCGAATCGTTTAAATGCATATAAAGAACTTGACAACGCTAAGATAATCACCCTCTGAACTTTTGATATGACTAATGGTAATGATGGTTTACAACTATGCAATTCAAACGCAGATAGTTTATCTTCGTTATGGTTTACTGAAATCCCTACAGCTTTCTTGGAGAATAAAATCCAGTATACGTCTTTAGTATTTTTGAATCATTTTATTAAGTTGCGAATATTGGCAATCGTGTTTTATCGAATCTTGCAGATCGTCTATAGCGCGCCTTTCGCTCCTTATTGGAATCGTGCTTGAGCGCTTTATTAAAATTTACATATTGTTTTCACTTAAAATTCCATCTATCCTTTCGCTCTCTTTTTGATTTGAATTATTACGTACCTACAAGCTGGCCTTGTTTATAGTATCTTCTTGTTTATAATACAGTAAATGCCAGGTAAAAATACACAATTAGTCCCAGTCTCTCACTCAATACAAAAGTTGCCGTTACAAAAGAAGGCTGAAACATTCAGTCGAAACGGTGGGTAACTAAGTTTTTTGAATAAACAATCATTTAAATTCCTATAAAGTTGGGTTTTCTCCATGGACGAATAAAAAAAGGACACCGAGAAAGCCTTTTTTTCTGTGATTTGTTTACCTAAAAAACTGAATTATTACGTACCTACAAGCTGGCCTTGTTTATAGTATCTTCTTGTTTATAATACAGTAAATGCCAGGTAAAAATACACAATTAGTCCCAGTCTCTCACTCAATACAAAAGTTGCCGCACAATAGGAAATACAACTGACATATAGCCACGATTTTTCAACTTTTTTTTAATTCCCGAAGAAGGCTGAAGCATTCAGTCGAAACGGTGGGTAACTAAGTTTTTTGAATAAACAATCATTGAAATTCCTATAAAGTTGGGTTTTCTCCATGGACGAATAAAAAAAGGACACCGAGAAAGCCTTTTTTTCTGTGATTTGTTTACCTAAAAAACTTGCACGAATGTTACCATATGAGTCCAAATCTTAGAAAGATGACGTGTATTTATTTTATTCACAATCATAATATGCTCCATTTAGCATATGATTGTGAATAATTTTCATTAACAAAAGACTAGATTTTAGTCCAGTTTCATAAGTTTTAACCGTATTCAACTTATCATAACAACTGTGACACAACGACACAAGCACAAAGACTAATGAGGCGTATCATTTGCAACGGCAACCCAGGTAATACAAAAAGCCTCTTCGAGAAAATTGTTAATCAGTCTTTCAAAGTTCGGTTTCACCACATCGCTTAAGAAGGCACACTCAAGCTTGATCCTCAAATCGTAATTTCAGAACTAAGCTGTCAATATTTGACCGCAAGTGATGAGTTAAATCCATTTGTTTTATTGTCAGCCCCCCTTTGTTGTATTTTCGTTAAAATTTCATTCATCATTTACTTTTTTCTTAACGTTCTCCCAATTAAGTACAATAAAACAAAGTTTACCATACATTACAGTTGTACAATTCATACGATAAGTAGTCAAAGTTTCGTTGCCAAGTACATCATTCGTGCAAGTTTGGTAAAATGAATTTATCACAAGTGTTAACTATGAATTTCCTAGTTTCTCTTCTTCCAGGCAAATATCTTATTCCATGGTTTTCTCCAATAAGTATTCTGTTAACACCTTTTGCAACATTTAAGTGCAGCTTTTTATGTGAAAACGTTACTATTTGTGTTGGAAAAAGTCTAAATAATTAATACATAAATACAAAAAATATTTTATTTACAACTTACTGCTTGGTGAAGTTGTTTGTGGCTGTAATAACGCCAACACACGCATTTTTGCGCCGAAAGGATAATTAAGACATAGTCAATACGGGGCTTTCATGGAGAAACAATGCAGGGGTATTTTGGTATACCATATTGTACTGTTCTTCAAGAGAATTGCATTTTTCGTTTTACTAGCACGAATATCCTGTAAATCTCAAGTGATGTTTTCTACAATCACTCGTAAAGAGTAACGGCAAAATAACGCTTACATCGATGGTAATGCTACAAAATTGAGTACAAAATCCCCCATTTCCGTTCAGAAGATAAAAGGCCAATAATGTTTCCCTTGTAACCTATTGAAGTATAATCCAGCAAAACTAACGTGTAATCTCATGGAAAACTAAAAGGATTCGAGGAGGTAGAAAAGCAGCTTAGCATTGAAGACAAGTATAAGATGCAATTAAAGTTAGTCCTCATTCAAACAAACCATTTTAAGTTCTTGTATAGAACCTTTTGCTAACAAAAGAGGCTAAACCTATTGAATTGTACCTTTGTCATAGTGCATTCGTTTAGCGTTTTGTGTATATTACATCTCACTGATTCTTCCTGGGAGATCTTACAAAACATGGCTTAACGTAACTTTGACAACCGTTTGACAAGAAAGCTTGATTTTTGTAGCACCAGAAAATCGCCAGAACTAACATAAGTAAGCATGACGCATAAAATTGTTGTCTTACCTATAAAAGTATGAGCACCCTCGAACTGTGTTATGAGTAAAATGCTCTGACGTATTCTTTTCGTTTCCAAAATCTTCCAATGGGTCCGACCACAATAGGTCGCACATAGGCCCAAACGCAGGTGGTTCCTTAAAGCGATCCAGCTGTAAAAACAAGATTAAGATGAAATCCATTAGGACTTAGAAGATCATTAAGAATTCGATTTCTTCTGGAGGAAAAGCACCTAAGACCGACATCTCTTCCAGGTATAATATTTGTGTTACAGAGCATTGAATGTTAAGGGAAAATTGACTTACCCTTCTAATATCATCTAAAGTATGTACTTCCGGGGAGAGTCCACCGTGTACACAAAGAAACTGCTGATTCATGAGAGCCGCTAGTGGTAGACAATCGAAAGCTTCCATGCACGCGTCGTACACCCTCTCAGAATATTTAATCTTGCCTGCAGCAATGCGGAAAACAATAGTTTAAATTCTTTGACAACTTTTCTGAAATTCTAAAGAAGCCACTAAATAATACAATTTAGTTGAAAAGAAAGATCAACTAACTTACATTCTTGCTTGAAAGTGAAATACTCAGTCAAATGTCGACATTCATGATTCCCACGAAGAAGATATAGTGTAGTTGGATAGGTAATTTTTAACGACCATAAGTATAAGACGCACTAGCAAAAAAACAGAGTAATCATTGATTAAACCGGCGAAAATCATAGTTGTTACACTGGTTGGTCGAACAAACTCAGCGCTAACAAATGTGTGATGTGAGTTACTCCAGCATCTTACCAAAAGAGTACCGGAAAAGGTGGATTATACAGCGTATAATTGCTTTCTATTTTTGTTGTATGTAAGGCAAGATATTGGAAATTAAATTGGTTTGATGTTGCACTTGTTTCTCATGCTTAAATCATTTCCCGCTGCTACTTGCATGTGAATAGGTTGGGACTTTCTCTCGAATAAGAAGGAAAGCTTTTAACCAGGATACCTTTTATTTTAAATTGTTTTGCTTTATTTGTACCTTGGTCCTAATTAAATTGTTTTTGCTTTTAGCGAAGACAACTTCCGCCGTAAAACGTAGACTCACTATCAGTTAGATGAAAGACTATAAAATCTCGCCCCCATATCACAGATGCGTGGCATAAATTTTGTTAAACCAAAGTGGTTGCACCTATTTTACTGTTGCAGGATATTGTTTTTACAAAGATATGGTTTACTTTGACATTTATGTCTAAAAAATAACGATACAGTCGAAAATTATCGTACAAAGTGTGAAAAAAGTCAATTTCGGATGTATATTTTAGCGTACCAGTAGCAAGCGTGCTTTCATTCCCAGTAGTAAACTTAATTTGCAATTAAAAGGCTACCGATTCCCTACTTAAGACCCTTGTATATGCCACAGAATTATAATACATAATAGAGTTAGTTTATAGTCTCCGCCAATGTGTGACTTGCATCATTTTGCATTACAATCTCCCTTCTCTCAGAGTTATGAACTTTCTCCTGTCTCATTTCAAGTTTCTTCTCAAGGATGGCTCTCCAGAAGAAAGTTTAATTGACTACCTACTCCTCATGTAAGCCAAGCTGAGAAATAAGCTAAGTAAATGTATCTAATAAGTTCATCATCGTCTTTTGTTTTTCCCCAGTACATTTTCGTGGCGCAACACGGGCAAAAGTTGCAACATAAGCATATGCTTGAATCTCCGTAATACTTTAAAATAATGCATTACCCTTTGAAGTAAGATACAAAATTAAATCAGGTTACTGTGTGCTCCAATATAATTATGTAGCTGACTACGTTACCGTAATGAATGGTAGTGATAGTTAAGCACAGAGTTACACATAAAAAACTCAGCATTTATACTTGCAGATTGCATGCACTGAGTAGCTTTAAATGCTGAGATACTAGCTTAACATTGTACATATTATTTCAAATTTGTCCACATTTGTAAATTTAAGTTTTACAGATAAAGGCTATTTAGATCATTAGCTTGAATTCTAGCCTTGCAGTGCTCAAGTGTGTAAGGCATTCGCATAGGCCGTAATTTTTTGGTCTGCTTGCCAATGGAGTAATGTGACCCAATCGAGAAACCTCCGCATTGTGCCTACAGTTCTACATACTCCAGTGAATAACCTTTTACTGGGCTTTAACAGCCAATGTCCACCTTCTATCACTTAAAATACGAAGTAAAATTTTCTGAACTAAAGAATGATCAGATTGATTACGATGAAGTCCTATGTTAATATTGGCGCTTTGTTGATAGGAAATAAATTACAAATTGTCATCAATTCATGGTCATAATCTCAAAACCAGAAGTCAACTTAATCAATGCTATAATTCTCAAGCCATTTTTCGTCTCGCCATCGTCGTTTTATGATGTCATTCTCATTATCATAATCATTCGACTCTATGGTAAATTCCAAGGCATAAAGAAACAAGTGAGTTTCCATCGTTACTTCCTTCAAGCACCAATGTTTGTCGTTTTATCATTTTCTAGAACCGTGGTGAATTATAAGAATAACAAGCAGAATCAGATAAGGGTTTTAAAAAATCCATGAATATTGTTGGACAAAATAAAAAAATCCATGAACGATTTCTTGGATATTTGTTTGAAAAATAGATACATACATTGCAGGTTCCTTTTTTGGTGATGCTTACAGTTTAGAAACACTAACAATATACTTCAAAACTTCCCCTTCCATTTTTATTCCATCAAGCATAATGCGTAATGCATCTACTCACTTCACCCGTTTCCTCTTCATTCCCTTGGAAGTATCTTTCAGCTATACTATACTCATGATCATCATCACGATAACGTAGAGCATTTAATATAACCGTATTTAATATAGAGTAGTCTTTCCAAGTGCACCGTAAATGAGAAAGTAAGAGAGGAAAGAAAATGTTTTCCGTTCGTTGATGTTTGAAGCTGCCATTGTGTTGCAAACCAGAGACGTGCTGATTTCACGCAAAATGGAAACGACAAAGGGAACATATTTTTTTGGTTCATACGTAGGGGATACCAGAGCGCTCATAGAGTTACGTACAACGACGGATAAAAAAGGATTTTTTTGGCGAGAAACGATCTAAGCTAAAATGGGTATGGTGAATACCATTAGAACAAAAACCTTTCTCGTCATAAACTCTCATTCTCTCCACTCATCTTTTTTTCTTTATTTTGTAAGCGGTTTCTACTTTAATACTGAAAATGAAAATGGCCTTTTAGGAGTGCTTATCCGACCCAAGACCTCAACAGTTATGTATGGCATTTATTTAGGTCTTAAAACGGTTTCAGTTCTATGTGCTTGTTTAAAAGAAATTGCGAAAACGTAAGTGGTAGAAGTAAACTGTAAAGCAAAATGGTCTTCTCTGTTGTATTAAACCCAAGCCTTCAAAAACAGTCTGTTAAAGAGTATCATGCCTTCGTCATCATTCGATGTTTTGTTGCTGCAAATGGAACCTTTGCGTTATGTATGCCCGTTGGCCTTGCCAGAGTAATTCCTTTCAACAAGTAGCAATTTTGTTGTTGTTATAAAACATGCGCTTATTTGCTAAAAAGAAGATGGAAAGTCCAACAGGCAAAACTGTTCGGTAGTAGTTAAAACGTTTTTTTTTT
>VICI01001254.1:0-24291 GCA_019593645.1 Akabosia matsudoensis | reverse complement strand
AGTAGGTTACGTAAAAAACAAATTCCAGGAAAACCCTTCATCGCCCAGTCTAAATATTATTAATTGGTCTATGGTAGGAAATAGAGAACTGTTTTTTTTAAATAAAATAAACGATTAATCGAGACTAAAAACTTCTTGAATTGAATTCAAATTTATTAGCATGAATTACAAAGAAACAAAACATGCCTGACACCAACGCTTTCTAAGCATTGGTTGAGGAAGCTTGCTCGGGATCTTCTTCTTGACCACTTGAGGACCGGCGAGTTCCACGGACGGCCGCAACCGCAGCTATATTGGCCGAAGCCGAGAAAGCTGCAGCTATGATGGCAGCGTTAGCTATACGTGACGCCGCATTGGCCAAAGCTACATCAGCAGCGGCAGCCGCCTCGACAAAGTCCTCGTCGTCATCCAATTCAATTGGACTCGTCGCGGATCCCTGAAAATCAAAAGGTGGTTAATCGAATGTGGTTAGGATTAGATTTGTTTACTTGAGTATGAAACGCTTACTGAAGGTTGTGCTCCATCGGCGGACAATCGCATGCGCTTGTAGAGACGCCAATGTTCCTTTGTATCTCGCGGATTTCCGGGCCCTCTAGAATTGATCTGACCGTCAGGCTGTGGATCTGGCTCGTTTCCATTGACTATCGGTCGGTTTGGACTTGGCCAATTGGATGGAGAACGGCTTGGAGCATCTGGTGGTCGCTGTATACACCCTCGTTCGTTTTCGTTGTCTTCTTCGTCGTCACTTTCATCGGAATTGTGTACGTCGATCGTGACTTTGTAATCCTTGGAGGTTGCTTCCAAATCGGCAATGACGCCCATCACCTTGACAGGAAGTGCCATGTTATGGCGAACTGTAGTTCCAGTATCGAATTGATACTCCACGCAGGCATTGGGATTGGATCGGCTGCGCTGATAGCGCGACGTCTCCACGAAACAACGCATATTTCACAGAACAACAAACAGTTTAGAAAAACCACAAAACATGCACACTTGTTCATTCAAGTTCTAGATAGCGAATGAATTTGGAATCAACAAATTAATAATGAAGCTAAGTATATCTTACCGAGTTGACGTGAAACAGGTCGAATGAGAAGTAATTCTGTTCATGCTTCATGGACATTGCTGCTCAACCGGAAGTGCGATGGGCTTGGACCAGACACGGTTCTCTGTTGTTATGCGAACGTATGAGAAAGCAAAGTCAGGCACGGGTATTTACTTTTATGTGAATTTGTAAGAAAGCGAAGTCAGACAGGGGTATTTAATGTGATTAGAACTTTATTATATACAACCATCACCGTAAATCACATTTTGTTTTATAACACTTTCTTTATATTTTTTTTGGATTTTAAATGCTCTTAACTAACTAATAAAAAGTATTCAACATTCATGCAGGGCATACATACTAACTAACTTTTAAAAGATCATCCTAATTATTGTGCAGCCTTATGAACTAATCGATAACCAAACAAATTATTACTAGTTAATTACAAATTACTTTAAAAGTTAAGTCTATCGAGACGAACTCGGTCGAAGCTATCTTTAGTTTCTTGATTAAGAACAGCAATCTTGTTAATGTACTTAAACATTTCGTGAAAATCGTCACTACTGCAATCGCGAAAAAAACGTGGGAGCTCAGGCATAAGCGTTTGAATGTTACAAGATGGTGATCCCTCGCAACGTCGCCAAATAGCATATGCAATTTTGTGAAGATTTTGGATAAAATCATGGGGATCGATATGAGGAACGTCTTGGAGGCAGGTAAGGAATGCTCGGCAGCCATATTTCATCAATTCGCCCATGCATCTCTCCTTACAAAAGTAATGAGAATGCCGCGAAAATAGTGAAACGTCTCTCATTATGTGGAACCAAAGGTAGAGATTGGATATGGAGTCGACGGTAACTCTAGTAAAAACACAATTTGGAGACGAAACATGATGATCGATGAGCATGCCAATTACTGCATTCTCAAATTGTTTAGGACATTGGGAGCACTCGGCAAAGAAAGCGTTTACCGGACGAAACCGTTTTAGTTGAGACGATAAATCTCTTCCGATGTAAAACGCCTGGAAAATTTCCCTGTACTCAAACGTGGTGTACCTGTCCTCTAACGCGACTTCCCTTTTGAGTATGTTTCTGATTGCAACGTTGTCCCCTAAAACCTTCTTGTAACAATCTTTTACACACGAGTCCCACGCCGGTCGGATTTCAGCGTGAACATTTCTCAGCATTTTGCAAACTTCTTCATCAGTTCTAGCCAGCTCAAGGGAGAAGAACGCCTCTAAGCTGTGGTTCAGGGACAGTGTACAAATTACACATAAATGGTTTTTTCCACAAGAATTAATATTGAATGTATGTTGTATAGGCGAGCAAAAGTATGAATATGCTTGCATTTTGTCATAAGTAGCGTTGAAAACACTCATATTCTCGTCCTTTAATGTAATCTCGTTCAGTTGTTGCGCTGTTTTACCTGTACTGTCCGAGAGAATCTTTTCTGCCCATTTTCCGAAGCATTTGCAGCCAGCTTTATTCGCGGGAATGGCAATTTTTACTGGCGTGTACAAAACCTTCGAGTGATCCATGACTAATCGTCTGAAAATAGATCAGGGAACGCTCTTGCATAAAAACAACCGTCAGCACAGTGCTGGTGTTCTCTTACCAAATATTCCAATATCAACAAGGCATATGTACTTACACCTGGCGATTCGTCAGCGCCCTTGTTAACCGAATTAACGAACAACAAGATATCATCTACACAATGAAGTGTGCAAGCGGTACATGTGATTGTCCCATAATTTGGAACTACGCTTCCCATGTGGGCATGTCTGATACACCAAATTATAGTGCGTTGAATAGCCAAGTAATATCTCTCAGTTATTTCTAAAATTTCCTTAATATCTAAAGATACATTTGTTGCCCCGCATATATGCAATAAAGCTACAATTAAATAAAAAAAAGATTTATGATGATCGCAATAGGAATCTCTTAGTTGAGGATCCTGAAATTGGTATCGGTCTATCGGGTCGATGATGAAAGGAAGTCGCTCTTCGATATACCGACAAGGAAGGAACTCTTGTGTAGACGTGCGTAGATACTGGTACTCTAATACATAGCCAGGTCGAAATCTTCGGGTCAGCTTGGGAAGTCTTGAAAATGGACGAGGTCCTTCTCCACAATGTCCACAAGTCCTTAGTTTCCTCAAAATGTCATAAAAGTGGTCCGAAAGCTTTGAATAATAGTCTGGTGCACAGTAATCAGGAACAAACCTACACACTGTTCTGTGGAACGTAATGACGAATCGCTTGAATAACAGATGGGTAGGCAAAATGTCAACACGGTTCAACTTGTAGCTATTGTAAAAATTTTCCAAATTATGGGTTCCAGGCTTCCAAAAAAGTTCCGCGCTTAGAGCTACACTGCGGGTACAATGCTTTCCGAATAATTCACCGTGCTCCAACGAGAGACAGAGCCATACGCTGACACACGAGTTGCACGTATTCTCAACAGGCATAGATACCAAGTCCGATAATATAGTTTTCACCGAAGGATGGTGAGTGAGGTCGAAACAGTTCCCACCATGCGTACATGTCACACAATCTGTGAAAACGTCGTCAGGCTGTGACATCGCAGCGACATCTAGGAAGAAATATGTCCCGAAACTTCAAGATTTTTGTGAGTTGCTCAGCATCCACTGGCAGTTTATAATCAATCGCGTGATAGAAATACAATATGAACCGCTCCGAGCAGTCGACGCATCTATGATCAAAAACTTCGCGCCAATGCGTGAATAGAATTGAGTAGAGTGGCCGATAACTGTCGACAACGTCTATTTCCCCATTCAAAATTTGAATTCCTTCTTTCAATGCTTGTTTCTGGAAAAAGTCAACGTCCCTGACGTCTCGCGTATTCCGATTGCTGTTATGACACCATTTACTGCTGGATATTCCCATTGTCTAGTTCTGTGGGACTTAGATGCAGTGATGCTACCCAATCCGTTATGGTATTGATTCCGAATGGATCAGCAGTCGAGAATATGGGGTTATTTGATTGAATCGCTTTGCAGTAGAGTTCGGCAACAAACGTCAGATAGTGAAGATGATGTTTTATCTCATCAGAACAGGAGGGGCGGACCACTGTTCTCTCATAAGTTATGAATCCTTCGATACAGCGAACAAGTATACAATGGTGCAAGTTATTACTTCCTAGCTTCACTGTTGATGTCAATGGTTGGCTTACAGTTGATCCTATCCGCTTAAGACTTGATTTGGACGGTTTTATTAAGGCACGCAATCTGTTCATATCCTTCCCCATAATATTTCAGAGACGAGAGAAACGACGGAAATCATAACCAATGCACTAACACTTAACTGTTCGTAAAATCCAGCTCCTGATGTATCAGGTATTTCAGTAGGACACAGAGTGCAGTTTGAGGGTAGGCAAATTTTAAAATATCGATTATTAATAGTAACGTTGTGTTGCGAAAATAAATATTCGGACGTTCCGTATGTTATAGATATACAATGCTGACTCGAACATGCACTGTTAAAAACTGTATAGTAATCCTCAATTTGGTTTGTATGGTTTACACACAAGAATTCATCACCGTGATGTTTTGAATGTACTCTGAAAAAGATTCCAAATTTATCAACGCAATGAAAACAGTCATATATCAGTGCCGTACTAAATTCGGAATTTCGGAATTTGGAATTCACAGTAGTCACAAAGATTATTACAATAGTTAACGTCGTTGTGAAAATATTTCTCCGTGACATTTTTAACAATTTGTAAAAGTGAATGGTTGGGATCTTTGTCATCTGTTTCAAGATGTCGGGTGTTTGTCCACAGCGTCCAATATGAATGCGGCGCCTCCGAAAATTCGAATGAAGAATTCATAAACCTGACTGGATAATTTATTATTGCCATCTCGACATCTTCTGGCAAATCTAACCGACAACTCCAATGCTCAATTAACATATCTAAAAGTTTTATGGGGGTCAGTATTTCATTTTGCCCAAAGCGATCCTGCAGTTCAACAAGAAAGAATGTTTTTATAAACAAGATAGCGAAGAGTTCAAAGTGGTGAACCCTATCTTTTGCCGTAATGGGGTGTAGCTCGTTTCTTTCCGGGTTTGCGTTTTTTATTAGACTTATGTTGCTGCCTAGATGTAACTTCAAGTCCTCAAAGGAATTATATAAATTTGTAGGTCCTAGTAAAAAATCATCCGCCTCTATTGGAGTAAATTGATCCCAAGCTCGCTCAAGATCCCGCTGATAATGTTTGTATTTGATTTCGTATGTTTTGATCGCGAGTTGTTTCTGAACATAGTTTGAAACGTCTGCCACAAAGGTATTCATGATAAAGCGGAGCTAAGAGAAAAACCTGTGTTTGACGTTACGGATAATGGTCTGTAACTCCTGGTTTGGCTTTTCGTCTTTTAGCCCTGTGGGGTTTTCCCGAAAATCACACATTTCATTAAAAAAAACTGGTTTTCGAAACTCCTCTTCGAGTAAATCGAATTGGAAGGAACTGTTCATAAATTTAATTGGGATGTTCTCAAAACCCCATTCTATATGTGGTAGAAACGAAACCCTGACCATAGAATGCTCAATAAGAATGTCAAGTAGTTTTTCGATAGATAGTTCGCCATTTTCTTTGAATTTTTCTTTGATATCGTCAGTCAAAAATGTTTTTGTAAACAGCAAGGCGAGGAGCTCAAACAAATGTACTACTTTTCTTGCCTGCGTTGGGACAATATATGTACTCGGATCCAGGTTTTTAACACTATCAATAAACTCAGAATATTGTTCGTATAGCTGGAACATTTTAGCGAAATAATCTTTTTTTGAGGGATCGCGAAAATGTAGATTTTGCAAACTTAAAGACCAGTCACTATCTGAACAAAGATGAGACAAATCTGTGTACATTTTTCGATATCGTGTCTTGCAAATTATTGCGAAGAACTCTTTGAAAATAAAGTACGATAGTTCGGCTAAAAACTTATTCATACTGAAAGTGTTTCAAAAACTCTTTTTTTGTGGTGCTAAAATATTCACTTCTCTGCCGACGGAGATTCTTAAGTAACTGACGACTTTTCAACTTTGAGAGATGCGTTTTATAGAATTCCATAATAAAGTTGTCGTTGTTATTGAGGTCTTTGCCAAATAACTCATTGGGGAAGATTGTGCTCATTGATCTTTTGTTTTCTGATATGCATTTTACAATCCAAATTTGATACGTTCCACACAACGAACCATAATCTCCTTGGACTGGTCGCCGAAGCGCATCATTTATTTCGAAAGGAAATGCTGATAAACCATAAGCACAAAGTGGAAGGGAATAAGTATCAAAAAAATCAATAACGTATTTTTCAAATTGCCAACGCCCAAAGAAACTAACAAAATGCCCCGCTTTTTTGTTATCCCCAACAAAACAAACCAAAAAACATGGTTTAATTCGAGGTTTAAACTGATAAATAGTTTTTTGTGTAAAAAATTGGATTTCTAACGAGGGCCCAGCCGTTTTCCTCAGAATTTCCAAAAGTAAGGAGCTATCCATTGTGCAGTACTAGTGCTCAGTAATAAAGACCTCACCAGATTTGGAAATTTTAAGGCTGCGGTCATAAACAAAGAAGCAGACCACGGTCAAGTGTTTTTCTAGCTTTGATTTAAACTCAAGTTTTAGCTTGATGGGCATCGGATAACTAGCACATGCTCTGTCAAGATGACCGACGCTGTTATCACATTGCAGCACATGAATCGTATAGCCGTTATTTACGAAATCTTCTTCACTAATTGTTACTTCCCCTGCAGTTATTTTAAGGGACTCACACAGACGACTATAAGCTCTTTTGTAAACCCTTTCATCAAAATTCATTTCGATAACACTCTGATCAATATTTTCTCCATTGCCAATAAGTTGGCAGGATTTCAAACCCCAGTCCTTAAATACAAACGGAGAAGATTTATTTGTCCCAATATAACTATCTGTTTCTAAAATTCCTATGCACATGTAGGCCGGAAGGGCATACAAGAGATTTTCGCTTTGGAAAACAGAGTTACCAGGCGCTAAATTAAACGTACGGACATCTGATTCTTTATAATAATAGTCGTAAGTGCCTTTTTTCTTTATCGCTGCGTCAATGAGATTTTCTACTTTAGAATGGACTACCCCACGTTTAATGGTTACATACGCATCGTCAATAACGACATGATCTCCAAAAGTCGCATCATCGTCAGGATCGTCTCCAAAAAGATAAAATAGGTTATTTGTATGCGGGAACAAGCGAATTCGTAGCTGAGTATTTGGTGGTAATATGATTCCACTTCTGAATAGCCCGTTGTTTGGAGTCATAACAAACTCCGTGTGCGTCTTCTTCGCAAGTTCGCGTGTTGTCGTGATCAATGTATTCAAATCAGAATAAAAATCTTTCGAATCATTACGTACAAAACCCTCATTTCTAATCGTTGTGCTCAATTCATTTGCAGAAGAAAATAATAGACGCTGTAGGTAACTGCAATGTGCATACTCAGTATTTGCGTTAGAAACCAATACATTATCGATGAATATTTCTGCGTTACGCCAGATAATATGAGACAACAATGTGTCAAAACCCGTCTTGCTTGTTGCGCCTATTACTTGTTTGTTCGCCCCAACAATTTTTACTTTTAGATATAGCCTCAATGTATCTAAATAACTCCAATGTGTTGTAGATGCCCGAATATTGAATTCCAGTGGAGAGTTGTCTAGTTGATAAGTAGGATAAATGGTTTCTGTGAAGCTTGAAATTTCGGTTATATCCGTCATCGGTTGGGGTTGGGACCCGAAGGAACGCTTGAAGCTGGGATTTGAGACCAACTCCAAACTTTCACGGGCGTCCTTTTTATTCTTGTCCATATTTACGTCCTTCTCACGTACTTTGTGCGTTTCTTTGTAACCCTTTTCTTTCCAATGCGTTTTTGGACACGTCGTTTGCGGTTCGTCGTTGAAGTTGAACTGGCTCGCTTGACACTTCGCCCTTGTCTTTTATTAGATTTCCTCCTAGTTGAAACCTTTCGCAAAGGAACGAGATCAGACGAGGTGGAACTTTGCTTCTTTGATTTTGCCATTTTTGGTAGTTTCAAGTAACAGCTACGCCCCTTCGACTCGCAAATAATATCAGCCATAAACTACTTTACAATCGGTTTTAAAACCAGGGTTACCCTAGTTGCAATCTCAGAGCGCGGTAACAGACGGTTGTTTCCTGTACGGAGGTTTATACTTAATTGATTGGTGTTGGTAGCAGTCAACCGTTTATATGATAATATTCGAGGCTCTATGACCCTGAAACCTGTGCCTAATCGATCAACGGCTAAAAGATATTGTAACTGACGGCCGGCAAAATACGATCTCTCTATCAGGTCACAGACAACAAACATAATATCAGAATCGGAAACTTCAGGGAGAGCCGATGGTTCTCGCTCAATTGGAACCGTTGGTCTTAAGTGCTTTGGAACAAATGGTGCTTTGGCTAATAGCTTAATTCTACCTTTGTTTCTGAATATGTAACTTGGACTTAGCCCTAAGAATGACAGAATATACGGACTGGGGGAAAGAAATACGCCTTCACCAATGTCGTAATTTATTGCATGATTTGTAACATCGTAATGGAGTCCTACGTCATAGTTTGCCTCGTCGCAAACCATGGACATATCCATGAGCAAGTCGGCAATTGTCGGGATTCCCTCAACAGGTGACAAACGAATATCAGTTGTGGAGTACCTACCCTCTATGATTGTGCCTATGGGCCCTACCTCTGCATGGTCAAACAGCTCAGTGTCAACATTCCCGGGGCTAAGCTTTTCGCCCGATGCTAACTGAACTTCAGTCCCAAAGCCCAGAACCTGACAGAGCGTTCCAGTTATCCGCAGAAAATGATGGGGCTTTGGTGTAGCACGCGCGAGCGTACCAATAATTTCTCCATCTTCTAACTCTACACTAAAGAAAAGGTCGATATTTCTATCCTCTAATAGATTGTTAAGTGCTGGAATGAAAGTTTGAATTGTCTCTCCTTCCTGCTTGGAAACCTCTATCCTATCTACCTTGTTTATCCCCACAATAAGCCTATCTTCATTAAAAACTGGGTTAAAAAACCCTGCTGCGGGCTGTGGCTCGGGGGCAACTGCTTTGTGCGCCAAGTTTCTTTCAAACTGATCATCGAACCGTATGGATTTTAATGCTACGGAATAATTGCTCAAGTTTAAGTTTTCTGGGAAGTAATTAGTGAATGATGAACTGTTGTTATAAGGACAGACTTCAGTATCGGTAGACGACAACAATGTTATTTCCAGGGTGTCATCTTCGGTTCCTTTGCTGTAGGCCATTATGTTCACCGGCTGGAGTGAGTTCGCTCTCTACAAATACACTCGGAATTTCTTCTCCGGTTTCTGCTACTGCTAAATAATATCCCGTTGTGGGACGTGACCTCTTTATGGATCTAATTCTAAACAACAACTGAGACCAGTTTCCTAAATATTTCTTTTTAAAAACAAGACGTTTGCTACTTATGCGCACTAGTTGATTCAGCTTCAGCCTAGGCTTTGGCATTGGGCTTTTCAAAAGCTTCCTAAACTTATTGCCAAAGGCTTCACCCTGTCGAGATTCAACATCAACGGGCCTCATTCCAATAATTCTATTATATCTTCGATTCATTAACCTCACAATCTTATCATTCCATTCTAACCATTTCTTTGTCCCTACAGCGTCGAAGTACTTATGGACAAGCAGCTTAAACCGTTTTATCTGCACCTCGCTAATACTAGCCTTTCTCGAAGTCTTCGCTATTATGTGGTTTACCTTATATTTCTTGTATATTTGCTGGGCCTCGGGGCATCGGAAGTTGGCTGCATTGTCAGATGTCAAGTTCGTTGGAGCCCCGCCCAATTCTGCAAAGCTTTTTTCAATAGCCATAGACACCTCCAAACACTTCATCGTTTTTAAAGGGACTATACTAGTCAGGAAAGAAAAGGCATCGACGGTGCATAAAAAGTACTTATAATTTCTGTTTGCACTAGCGTATTTGTCCAAATACCCAATATCCATAAAATACGCCTGCCGCACCCTATTGGTGACGATCTTCATAGTTTTGTAGCGGATTCTTTGGTCTCTATGCATAGAATATGAAGGAATCTTTGCGAGTTGCTGCCCTATTTCCTCTAAATCTACCGGTTTCTTCAAAGTATGTGTAAATGCGGCTAAGGAGCCTAGCGCTGTGTCATTGTTCAAATTTGTGTATAGTCGTTCAATATTCTTGTCTGAATAACGGGTCACTGGCGTCCATTTCTTCTGTGACATCTTCTTCTTGTCGTTTGCCATTTTTGAGACTTTTTTTTTCAAGTTTTGCTAAATATCTCCGTGTCCTAGCTGATATGAACTTGTCGGGAACCTTAACTCTAGCAAGAAGCCGCAAGAAATTGTCGTAACCAAGAGGAGGATGTCCTGATGACTGAACCGAAAATACTACATACTCGACCAAGTTATAAGGAGTGTCAAATTCTTTGCTAGTAGAAAGGGCCAACCCGTAAGCATTCCAGAATACACCGTGTTGACCTAAATATCTCAATATCTGCTCAACTTTTTTTCGTTTTCCTACAGGAACCAATCGATCCAAGAATGAAAATGTGATTTCTGGAACAGAGTCGTATTTTTTGAATTCGTGCTCGGGCAGGAGATACATGAGCTTAACATTATCACTCGCCATTGTTACAAATTAAAAAATTACAAGCGTGATAGATGGCTACTAAAACTGAAAATATGATTCCTTTTATAGCCTTCTCGTTGTTTAAAAGGATGAGCTTGATTTTTTCAAGTTTGCCAGTTTTTGTCACGTTCAATATCTTGTGCCTACCTTTCCTTCCAGAGAGACTGACGCAATTTACTAGAGCTCTAGCTTGTTCCTCTGACAATGACTCAATGAGAACCTTAAACTCTTTCTTGTCACTTTTAACTACTGTCAATAGGAAAGGGAAATGCTTGACGATTCTATCCATTTTTTACAGATTAAACAGAACCTTATCACCACGATTGCTAACCGCGCTTAACCTGCATCTAACTCTGGGATCCCTAGCTCTATTGTCGCTGAAGAAAAAGTGTGCGTATGGTTCGCTATCTATTACACGTCTGTAATATTTAAACAAAATGTCCGCCTTTAAAGAGTCAATTTGACCGAAAAATGTCTTCATAACTTTATCTGGATTCTTAACAAAAATAAATTGCTGTATGTTACGCAAAATATTTCGCCATATATCACATTTAGGTTGGAATACTAACTGATTGACGAGAAGCAATGACCAACCTCTATGGTGTGCTTCGCGTGCAGTAATGGTGTAAATAAACTCTTTTTCTTGCCGATTGGCAGAAAGAAATATGTCGTCAAGAACAACAAGTAAATGTCCAGTACTATTATTGAGCATGTCCTTCAGTTCATCCATCGTATGGACAAAAAAAATACTTGGATCATCGTCCCTTTCTAATGATTCATACAAGTCCGTCTGTGCTGGGGACAGAATTATTGTCTTATCCACCTTTTCAGAATAAACTTTATCTCGTGATCTAACTATGTTCAGAATTATAGTTGTTTTGCCTTGATTTGACCCTCCGAGAACAGCAGTACAGCTTCCCTTTGGAATACTCATGTCAAACGGACCAACCGCCATTCTCTCTAAGAATCCGCTCGTTTCTTTTGTATGGATTAAAAACTGCCTCCAAAGTTACTCTAATGGACTGTACGTAGTTCCGAAACCGCTCCCTATCAAGAATTTCAGATACGATGCCACTTCGATGTTCATTCCAGGCTTCGTCTTCTTTAATATAAAACTTGACACTGTGCCCAAATGTGACCGACCTTCGCCGAGGTTCTATAAGGAATGAAGACGAGGTAAGTTTAAATACGCTTTAAATTTGAAAGCCTTCTGGTATTACCTCTAACGTGAGAGGGCAAACCCTGCACCTTCCCAGCTTTGACAGAGTGTGTCTAACTATCTTTTGCTCATATTCACCTTTCTTATGACTGAGACTAATAATTTCAGATTTTATACAATCCACGTCGGTTCGAATTAGACTCAAGTATTGTTCATGCCTTAACGTGTTCGCCCCTGGTCCCTTATTTTCAACTGCGACACAATCGCGGCAAAACCTAACTGAATGCAATTTACATGGAGATGGACAAAGAGCTACATAACTATATACATGGGGTCGAACTGAAACAAAACTGCGGACGAAGACATTTTCAACTTTTAAGAACAATGGCCGGTTCTTATTTTTTTTGCAATGCAGTTCGCTTATTTCTTCAGGAACGCGACTAAAATCTATGCACTTAAGCTTCTGTAACTCTTGAAAAACGCTTTCCTTACTATCTGGTCTCGCTTTGATTCGTAACGCAAATGAATCAGTCTGAGTGTGAATTAATGATAGTCTCTTTTCTGAAAAAAGAGGCATGAGGACATTGTAATAATAGTTATACAGCAGCCAGTGACTACGCTGCAATACCATAAATAGCGTAAGAATGTTATTGGTTACAAGGTCCTTTTTCTTCTTCTTAAAAATCAAAGCGATTTCAGGAGAAAGAACTTCAGAGTCAACGAAATGAGAACTTGAAATCGCCCTAAGCGCCTGTTCTCTGTCCGTGCACAAATAGCTTCCGAAATTGCTAGTATGTTTACCAAACTGTCCTACACTAAACACACCATAAAGCTTGCTCAGAGATTCATAAAGTTTGCTGGGAGCATTCTCTCTGCAGTGTAATAATACATCCATATATTTCCTAAACAGTACTTCAGTGTCAAATGCAATAATAAAATGAATTTTTTCTAGTCTCATGCCCAGCTTCAGATACAACAATAAGTTAAAATCTGTTATTAACACTCTGGACTTGTCTAGCTGGTCGATTTGAACTCTGTTAACATTATGATACGTACCACCGAGATGAATATTTTGAGTCAATTTGTACGGACAAAGTGGAAGATGTTTAGTTCGTTGCATTATCTCAGGGCTATAGCTAAGTGAACAAGAAATTACAAAAGACTGACGTGACATATCGTGATTGAAAATATCAAATGCTTCAACTTCAGTATCTGACAGGTATCTATAGTTGCCTCGCGGAGAAGGGAAAATACCTATGCAAGATAGGAACTCGCTATTCACGTCCAATAATGCAATTACCGTTTCATCTCTATCAGTTACATCATCGTTCAGTAACCTAGACTTTGCTTCTACATGGCGAATTGCAGAATATGCTATTCCGCCTATTAAGTTTTCCTTTATTTCATTAATTATATTCACGTCTTTAAGGTGAGTATAGGTAGCTTTAGAGACGTAGTGGCACAGAAAAAATGAAAACTGTGCTGCAGTTAAATCATGCAAGGGAGAAGCCTTAAAGTGATGCATAGACCATTCATTGTAAAAAATAAGAGCACTTGTTAGCAGCAGAGCGTTACAAGACAGTACATGCTCTCCATACGAAAGCATATTTTCGCATCGAAAACATTCATTAACAGCCTTGCAACCTTCTGATATAAATATGCTGTTTTTTAGATCATGAGCATCATGAATTTTCTCAAAATCCTGCAACCGTACCATTTCTAATTGTTCAAAAGAAACAAGTTCTTTACACGGAAAAAAAAGTGGTTGTGAGTATAAAGTTTTTTTTTTCATATCATTATGCAAAAATTTGTGCAATGGAGAGAGAAAAGATGTGGGTTGCCCATGTATAGCAGAAAAAAAAGAACAGCAAAAGTGGTTTTGCGAGTCTATAAATCTTATTCGATCTAGCTCAAATGACTTGAATGTACCATCTGCTGCTCGAATAGCACCTATTTTTGCACCAGCTCTAGCCGCTTCTATAATAACTTCTGGTGCAAACAGCTCAACATTATAAGAGAAACACATAATTCTCTTCTTCGCTTGTATTTGTAAATTACAAAAGCGACATATCCATTCAATGCTGGATGTTTCATCTTCCCCCAAATGATGAATATGATGCCTTACTGGTGGAGAGCTTTTATCAAACGTTTTCATGCAAACTCGACATGTGTTGGTGGTTCTCTCAAGTTTTATGTTGGGAAGAGGTAAAGAATCTTCTATTATCTCTTGCAAATAATACAATCCTATATTTCTGACTTTGTAAACGAACTCTGTGACCGCATCTTCACCTAAATATGTTTCACAGAAATCGATTTCTCTGTTGACTTTAACGCCAACCAAAGAAAATCCTATGACTCTGGGTTTACACGTAACATCAGGAGTTTGACTCTGGTTAACATATAAAAATTCACATACTAGTAACCTTGGATTATTAATGCACCGATGCAATTCTTTTAGTCGATATTCTTCGTCTTTGGGCAACGTGACCTGACTAAGCAAACCTTGTGTACAAGTTTCAACATGGTCAGCATTTCTAAAATACGAATTACATAAAACACAAAAACAGCCTTTGCCCTTTCTTTTAACAGTGAAAAATTTGTTGGGCTGCAGTATACTTACGTAATGCAATTCAGGCATGCCTACATATCTTTTTTCCGGTGGTACATGATGTTTTTTTACGAGCAACAAAGCAATACGGGTACTATAAGCTCGATTAGGAAACCTTATACATTTTAGAGCCTGTGTTTTCTTAGAGAAACTATAAATTGTTACTGAGATGGAGTTTTCTTTCTCAAAAATATTGATATCATTCATATCAGATGACGCGTCAAAATTAAAATATTTTAAATTGGCAGTTTCTTCAAACATTTTAATTGTCTTGGGATCATTCAAAATTTGCCGAATTCTAAACTTGTCACGATTATTCCCAGTTGAAAATGTCCGTCCGTTATCCAGCTTAACTGTTTCTCCAAATAAGCTAACTAAAACTGCAGTCTGAAAGCATTTTTCAGTCACATTTGGATTGAACAATCCCTGCTTGTTATTAAACTTGCCCAGGTGGAATGCTGGAAGTTTACCTTTAGCCAGCCTTATTTTATATGCAAAAATCCTAACGTTCATCTCTTCCACTTTAACAACAGACAATCCTGAAATACTATGGGCCATAAGCTCACATTGAGAATCGATTTCAGCTACGGCAGCAAATATAGACTCCCCAATCAAACTTACATTACCCACCTTGACATTTTCAGCAAAATACTTTTTGACAGATTGAGAACCATCCTTTACATTTTCCATTAGGAGACTAACTGAAAGCTTAAATTTTACCGACGAGTGTAATCGCACATAATGCCCTAACAACTCTTTTAAGGGATCTTTAATGCTAATAATAGCCTGTGGAATGGAAGTAAATGCATCCAGAAATTTATACGAGTACTCAGATATCAAATCATTTGCAAAACTCTTACCTTTTATAAATATTGAGGGCACTGCTAGGGCCTCGTCATCAACTCCTAAGCTGGGGCGACTCCGATCCTGCACGGGATCACACTCGTGTTCGATATTATCGAATACCAGTTTCTTACACAACACACAAAAATGATCGTTTTCTTTATGTGACAATAACTCTCCGATGGATTTGAAGACAACGCCACACAAGTTACAAATAACTCTTTTTTCCACACGCCTTTTTTTATTCGTAGCCATTCTCTGATGATTCCATTTGGACAAACTATTGGAAACTAAATGTCTGAGCGGCTGATTGCGCACAATTTATAGTTTCCTATACGTACTTGCTGATCGGGTACTTAGAAATTATAAACAACGAGGACAATTGTACACAACGTGACGCAGCGACATAGAACAAACGATCATGTTTGTTCAAATGATCTGTACACATGGTAACCTCTGAATACGTTGCACCCTGCGCACGATGTATGGTCTTGGAGTACCCTGGCGTCATATGCGAATATGACTCAACCGTCATGTTCTCGTTTCGGTTGTGTGGGCACCTGATTATAGTTTTTGAAGGCGGTATAGGAATTGTGCCATCAGGTAACCTTTTACCGCGATAAGTATTAGGTGGCACGCAAGTAATAAACGACGGAAAGGTTTTATCATGATGAAATACTGCGTTAACAAGTTTCAGTTCAGTGGAGTTTACTAATCCCAAATTAATGGCCAGATTGCGACCAAGGACCACTTTCACATTGGATGCAAAGTAAAACGGAAGGAATGGCTTTATGCAATCTACACATGAAAACGGTGACGCTCTAGGTAGAATTTTAACTACGGGGATATTCATATTTGCAATAACCTTTGTATTATGCTCATGACAAAGTTTATTTGTATAGAATAAATGAAGGGCGTCAACGGCGCGTAACTTTTCCTCGTTTGTTAAATTGGGAATCATTCGAGCGGTCAGTTTTTCTCTGTCTTGGTCTGTACACGCTTTGTTTCTCATGCGTGACAACAAATCAGCAAATTCAGGATCAGATTGAGCTCTGATGTTATTTGTCAGAGTTAACTTGTTCTTTGCATTTTGAAACAGCGTCAAACCACGTTTTGTTAATGGGTCATAATAATCCATAATATTCGCTCCTAGAGATATGTTTTTCACAGGAGGAAGCTGTCCGACCAAATCGCCAAATAGCATCAGGCTAAGTCCAAGCTCATCCTGTCTGTGTGTGATTCTTTTAACACGATCAATAATGACAGAAAGCATTGGAGCGGGAAGCATCGACACTTCGTCAATTATCATACAACGTATACCTTTGAAAGTTTTCGCAACTTTTGCAGAAATTTCCATTGCTATTAATTGCTCATGTGTCAGATATATAGAATGAAAGCCTAATGTACTATGTATCGTTTCACATGAGAACGGCACCGTACTTTGCCCCGTAGGGCAGGCTATAACAAAAGGAATCGCTTTCTGAGTCATAAACTCAGCAATTTGCAGAATAATTTGCGTCTTCCCTGACCCAGCTAAAGATAAGACAGTGTTGACGCTATATTCATTCTTCAATGAGTCAAGGGCGACACGTTGAAGGACGCGAAATACCTTTGATTGCTCTTCTGTTAAACGACGAATGTGTAGAAAATATGGAAAATGATTACCGTTATCAGCTTGGCTTTTTTTCTCTCTATCTATGAATGTTACGTAGTATGACTTCCTCTTCGGATATAACACCTGTCCCACCTCATAATCATAAGCAAGATTATTCTGTGAAGGATCCATGTTGTTAATCAAAACGATACTTTGCGACTGAACTGACAATTCATGATGACATGGGTCTTGGTTCAACGTTTCCCCTTGCGCCTCTAGTATAAAAGGCGAGCAACAAATTAGATAGGTTATCTTAGTCTTGCTCCTTGTCTCCCTGAGGCACATGACAAAACGAAAGCTCGAGAGACTCATCGATATGGATCCAACCACAGCTGAGCCAGAAGCCAAAAAGGCAAAAATGACATTGGAACCACCATCGGCATCGCCGAACGAAGAGGTCTGGAAGGCGAGCCAGTTCTGGACCCACTACACCGTCATTACGCTTGCAATGAACCTTTGCATGAGGGAGCATCTGGGCTACATTTACTTCCGCCGTAGGAATGATAACATTCGGGATGGAGAGGATGACACAATGGAAAAAAAGCAACACCACTCATATACTTACGTGAGATACCCAATGGAACTTTTGGACGAACTATTTATGGCATTAAACGATATTTACAAAGAACTTGAGGACCACATGAATAACAAGACGAAGAGTCCGGCTCTAGAGACGGCTCTAACCTATGAACATATCAAAGCGGATGAATTCTGGCACAGCCCATCCTGCCGAAAACTGTGGCCAGTATGGCTGAGACCTTTTAAACGCATTATTGGAGACAAAGAGAAATACTTCGTACGCATTTGGAGTAGAGTCGATCAGAGCCTTTGGCGATCGTACACTGATGACGACAAAATCTGGCGCGGTGCCATGTTCAATATCGGACTTAACGCATTTAAACGACTGCGAATAGAAATTGATAAAATTTGCAACATGATGGATTGTGAATAACCACGCTACCTCTCGCATCCACAGAATTATTCGCGCCGTTTTTTCCAAGTACCTTATGAACAAGCAACCAGAGTCTGGGCAAGGAGCAGCCATTGGCATTGACCAGTCGTATTGCGACCAACTGTGACGTTACCATCTCTGGTATGTCCATCTCTGGTGTACCCATCTCTGTTCTGAACAGTTTTGGTGTTCATAGTTTATTCACGCTCTACTGTTTCACATTTTCTTTCTTATCTTATTTCAACACACACCTATTGTATTATTTCCTACTTTTGTAGCACATAAATAAATCAGCAGCAAAAACGATTTTTATGTTTACTTTTTAATCACTTTTTTAAGAACTTCACGAACTCACACACTTATGGAGATATTTGATGGGTCACATTTATCAGGCTTCGAACAAAAAGCGCGTTATACGCTTCGACAAACGTTAACTCACGATTACTAAAATTAAATAACCCGACGAAAACCAAACTATTCGAAATGAACCACGTATTCATGCCCCTTTTACCACTTTTTACATCATTTGGCACAACTGTCAACATTTCAATTGAATACAGCATAATCACGACACAAAGTTTTTTATTTACTGGAGAACTATTACACTTTTTCTCCGACAATTATTAGTTATGATGGTACAAGAGTCGGTGAAGAGTTGTAGTGATACTTAAAACATACGTGAAACCATATTGATTCTGTACCAGGTTTGTTGAACCATAATCTGCAAAATCATTCCACTGAGATAAATGCAAAACATTCGATACGAAGAATGCAAATGTTATTCATTTGTGCACCTTCACTGTTTTAGGTAGTACGTAAAAGATTGCGAGCTTGAACTCTTAACAAATGAAAACTGGTGTGGAGAAACCTCCTGAGGAGATACTGCAAAAAAACGTTTTTGGTTGACCGTATAAATGTCTCGGGTTTATAAGATTTTGATCTTGATATTTTTTTATTAGTGTAGACTTCAGTATAAACGAGTCCCGAAAGGAAACCCGATTTCAATGAATTATCGCTTGAGTAGGTATATGAAATTGCCCTCGCTTTGAACGAGTGAAGTAAATTGCATCTAGACATACAACATTTTTTTTAACCTCACATTTTTATGATGTGATGAGGAAGAAAGCTTGTTTAGATGCATTTTCATATTTGAAATACTGTGTACAAACAATCTTAAATGAGATAATGTGTCAGCGTTATAGTTAGTGTTATAAAGAAAATGTTATGCGCGAAACCCGAGAAGAATGTTTAAAGGTGATTTTTTTTCACTAAATTTCATCCACACAAGTAAAAAACCATTTGTTGTGTACCTGACCGATCATATTTTTTTTGTTTCGAATGATTTTTTATGCAACTTGTCATTTTTATCACGTGACAGTCTATGAAAGGAAACCCGATTTCAATGTACTTTGTATTATAAGCTTTATAGCTTTAAGCTATTATATCTCTTAAGAAGGTATATGAAAATGCCGTCTCTATGAATGGTATTCAATAAAAAGAAGTTTGGATAATATAGAACGGTTGTAGTAAATTTTGGTGACTTTCCGTGTCGTAATGGGAATCTTCATCAAACCAAAAGATACTCACGTTCGAAGTATTTCAAATAGTCGATAAGATGTTGGAGAAAAGTATACATTTCTTGCAATTCGTTTTCTTTCAAAAATCAGGAAAATAGATTTATCATAAACCGGGTAGGACAAGGTTGTTGTAAATGTTTATGGTATCGAAAAATTCGACCAATCGACAAAGCTATTTCTGCCTAAAAAACTTGCCTCTGTATCACATCACAATACTTTTTATCAATTTTTAATGCAAGGGTATGATAGATCTCACAACACCTGTCCGGTTGTTGTGTCACATTTCCCCATATTCAAAAACAACATGAATAATTGCTATACGATTCCGAAAAACAATTACACTCATCTGATGGTTCAGTCAGCCGTTCTCTGGCAGTTTTGCTTTTTTTTCGAGGTGACAACTCAAAACTATAAACCTTATTTTGAAACATTGCAATTGTCGTCGTGAACTTAGCTTGATTTTATTCGCAAGTTGAGATGATTCCATTATCCATGGCTGTGTTTATTGGAGGGATAATGGGTGTCTTCATAACCTTATACTTTGCCCTCCTTCTGGACCCTGAACTCGGCAGCTACACTTCCAATGTGATCAACTGGACGTTTCAATAAAAAGAAGTTTGGATAATATAGAACGGTTGTTGTACGCATGAAAAAGGTTGCCATCTATATCATAAATATAACACTCTCATGTAAACAACTTGTGTTGATGTGTAGAGGTGGCGCTATATGGAGAATAGACTTTTGCGACTATAGCTCCTAGCAAAAGAGAATGACCAACTTGACGAAAACACAGAAAGCTGAAAAGGGGGCTTCTCATGCATCCTTGTCATATTAAAGTTTTTGTCGTCCCCTACGCGAACCAGTTTGTGTATAGCTACTGCGGACATTTCATCTCTCCCACTATCTTACCAATGTTGGGAATCCAATCGAATGTTTTAAACAGTTGCACGTAGACAACCCAATGGTAACCGAACCCGAGATGATATTTGAAATGAACCTCTATACAAATCTACTTTAAGATACAGAGAGGATAAAGTATACGAGTAGAATTTTATTTTCATTCATACCCGTCAAGACATTCTTACACTGCCAACTGCATAGTGTATCGTTGGTAACAAAAATTTCTGGTGAGTTAACCACAATTCAGGGACGTCACCAGAGGGACCATCCTATTTGAAGTGCATTAGACTCAGTGAAATATTTCAAGTAAATAATGTATGGTTCACAAACATCAGCCACTATGTATAACATACGCAGCAGTATGTATTATGCATGCAACAAGTGTCATTTAGTGTCCCGTCGTCGTCGCGAACACATCGTCTCCTCATCACCATCACCTCTCCTCATCCTCATCATCATCACATCTCCTCATCATCCCCCAACTTACTTCCGGCGCCTCACAGCCAGTTCCAAATGGGCTCCTTGGATGAAAAGCGAAGAAAGGTATCTCCTCAACAAATTTCTCCTCATTCTTTCAACTAGTTTTATATAATATTTTGTTGTTTTTTGTTTGATATTATAGTTGAAAGAATGAGGAGAATTCACGTATTTTCCCACAAAACAACTTATTTTTGTTGTGTTGTGCAGTGTGTATAGTGTAGAACCCTTAGACTAAAAATATTATATAGACACCCAAAGCCAATGTTAAACTCGTCATTTAACGAAGCAATGTTTATTTACTTATTTCTTGGTTGAAGATGGAATTGTTTCCATGAACTACTACACAGCCAACAGAGTACAACACTTTGAAAGTTTTTTTTCAAGCAAAGCTACACTCAAAGGCTTCGATTGTCCCCACATGGAAACAATTCAACTTTCCTTTCAAAATAAATAAGTAATTTTTGGCTTCACGTACTTGCATATGTTTTGGGACTCCATTAGTATAGTTCCTTCAAAGTAGAGCCCGTTCGAGTGTAATATTTTGCTTTTGCAAAATCCTGTACGAATGTTGCCAGATAGTTTTTTTATTACGGATGAAGTTTATTACGTGTTAAGTTCAAATAAGGTTTCATAAATTTGCTTTTGCTGCTATTGAGGTTTTGAATTGTACACGTGAAATGTTGGAAATAGAAATCCCTTTTAAAGTTTTTTTATTTAGTTGTCATGCGCAACATTCGTACATGTTTTTTAGAGATGTAATAAATAGATGAGGCGAGAGTATTCTTTAAACGTATTTTTTCGAATCCTAGGTTTTTTTATGTGATTAATTTTCTAATACCAACTTGTTACCATGAGCCACTACTACTCACCCTTGCAAAATAAGACAACGTACGAAAAATATTAAGAACTGAAAAAACTAATGTTAAAAGTTGCTTGGAAAGTGATAGCTGAAAACAATTAAACGACAAGCTGCACATTTTCAAATCCATAAACCACAATAAATCGTTAGACAATTAATATGAGTTAGGGGAGTATATTCAGAGAATAAATGTTGAAGTATTATCTTGTGGCTCATGACAACAATCCGGTCTTACGACAACTGATAAACAAGCTATTTTAGATTCTATTTTGAAACTGTTGTTTTTTATTTTAGTGTCAACTACTTTTGACATGCATATCGTGTCTCATGATGGTGGACCTGGAATGCTATTGGCTTGTCAACTACAAATCGCCAGGTTCTGGGATCTGTGACATTCCACAAGGGCATCACTTTTATGACTTTGCCATACAGGCAAAGGACAATTCGACATGGAGGAATTGCAGATTGGTCCCACGAATCTCCAATAGGTCTTTTTTAGCGAATTATTCGCTTCGCCGTAGACCGCCTCCCACTAGTGCTGCTAATCCATATGGATCCCCTCCAGCCACTTCACCTGCTATAACCAGCACTACTTCTCCTTCAACCTCACTCCCTCCCACTACAACCTTTTCCTCTACAATCACGCCAAAGCTTACTTCACATAGTATTAAGCTATTACTTTGCTTTTCAGTTCATGTAATAGTTAGTTTTATTCAATGTTTTTCAAATTTTTGCTTTCATTTTTATTAGAAACTCCGGTTACGTTTCTACCAGTACAACCCCCAATTCCAGAGGAGAGTCGTAACTCTGTTGAGGTGACACCTCTTAACAATCAAAATAACAATGGTACGCCCAATATTATTTGTTTAGAATGATTCTTCTAACTCTCTTCTTAGAGCAAAATCTCAGCTTTTATTTCATTTTATTGATATTTTTCCAGACAATATCATCATAGTTACCGTTGTTGTCACCCTGCCTATAGTCATAGGAGTCTTCTTGGGATTCCTGTGGCGACTCCGTTTACTGCGTTTCAAGAGGCAGCCTGGTTCACCGCTGTTTTCATCTACGCCCAACACGTCCCTTTCACCTATCCTCCCCGATTCTCCAAGAATACTTCAACCCTCTCCACCTCCCTCTCCATACTATCCAGGATTAAGACATCGGCCCGTCCACGAGGAATCATTGGAATTAATATCGCTGTCCGACAGGAGTGAAGAGGAAGTCGTGTTGTTCAACCGGTCTGAGCCAGGTACTGAAGAGACTAATGTTAACAATAATTTTATCCGATTGTTAACAGAATGTTGTCATTTAAGATACAGGGTTTATAGAGTAAGTAGTTCAAAAAAAAAACAATTAATTTTGTGTTTATTTAATTAGTAAGACGAAGTGTTCGGATAAGAGTGCCAAACAGGGATCCTAGCTTCCACTATTACTAACTAGTCATAACTATGTATACTAATGTATTTTTTCTTTATTTCTTGTCCTGTCCCGTCTGGTCATATTCAGCCATAATAAATATAGCATTATATAAGTTCTATCAGTCATGCATATACATCTCTTTCTCAAAGGCATTCTATCACAACTCTTTGTTTTTAAGTGAAATTTGAGATTGCTGATTATGCAGTTTGGCGATAAAATGGTAGACATTTTCTCATTCGAGTATTTCTCATTCACAGTAGTGGACAACGCACTAGAGGAGGGTCTAGAAGCTACAAAATGTTTAAAATTTTGATTTTAATTTTTCTGGTAGGGCTGTCTAAGGCTTGTTGGCCAGATATGCCCTGTGAGGTCTGTGTACACACCAAGGGCTGTATATTTGTGGTGTATACATCGTATCATCATCGATGTGTAAAATCTTCAGAACCTCTTGGAAGTGTAAAAACGGCAATCCACACCCCTGGAATTTCGAGCATCAACTGCAAGCGAGCCCTGAGAATGATTCAACGTAATTCAAATAATTTACATTCACAAATCTTTTTACTTTCCAATTATTGTTAACCTTCCTCAATGTTTAAAAAATATAGGGTATGCAGCTGGAAAAAAAGTTGACATCACAGAGATGCTTCTGAACAACACCCTGCCTCTCTCTAAGGGGCAGTCGAGAGAAATCGAAAACCGAGCCCCCACTATTTCAGCAAGTCCACCAACTTCTGTTCCCGCCTCGAAAGAGGCTCCAACTATTCAAACAACACAAGTTCCTACAATTCCAACCACAAAAGAGAGTCCTACAATTCCAACGACACAAGCCCCCACTATTCCAACAACACAAGCTCCTACGATTCCAACCACAAAAGAGAGTCCTACAATTCCAACAACACAAGCTCCCACTATTCCAACAACACAAGCTCCCACTATTCCAACAACACAAGCTCCTACTGTTCCAACCACAAAAGAGACTCTCACTATTCCAACAACACAAGCTCCTACAATTCCAACCACAAAAGAGACTCGCACTATTCCAACAACACAAGCTCCTACAGTTCCAACCACAAAAGAGAGTCCTACAATTCCAACAACACAAGC
>VICI01001253.1:0-24305 GCA_019593645.1 Akabosia matsudoensis | reverse complement strand
CCGCGTGACGTGAAATAAAACGATTCGTCACCAGTACGTGTTGTGTATAAGGCACATCGTCACGTGAAAGTGACGAGAATTTACTGGTCATCACGTTACCATGAAGTGAAAAAGCTTCATGTAACTTTAACGCCCAAATAACGACCAGTTTTCATTTTCTGTACATGGGGCATAAGACCGTCCTCTGTTATTATCTTCAGTAGGTCAAAAATAACTGTATTCTAACTTCACATGTGATCGGCTCGTAGTTGCCAAAGGCAACCCAAACGTGATTTCGTTTTGTTTCGGCAGATCTGCCAGGCACTCAGGCATGATTTTGCTTCTAACCAAAACCTTATTCCCTGACCATTCTCAATATAAGCGTACACAATCGATCGGTTCGTAAATTCGCTGAAACGGCACTTGAAATATATACAGTAACATCAAAGGAAATTAGCGTGACGAGAACATGACTCTTCCACGACTAGCTTCATGCATGCTCACACATGCGTAAGGCGTATCTGAAAAAAATGGTCTTGTTTTACAGAGTCAATAATTGCTTAAAACAAAACAAAAATTGTAAAACAATCAATTAATAAAAAAACAGCATAAACATTCAAATTTAAGCTATTTAAAACGAATGCTTTGTAAACTACGCTGGTAATGTATGCAATTTCATACATGATCGTCAGTCGGCTTCATCATAAGTTTACATGAGGGTACTTTTCGACAAAGTTTTGTCATGGCTGAAGGGCTCTCCAGAGGATGGACTGCCACCGCTTTTTCATACTGTTCGTCATTTTTCAACTTGTTTAAGTGACGAGCATCCACCATGTCTTTCATATGGGAAAGTAACATTTTCAGTTTACTGCCGGCCACCATCCCCGTAACATACACATCCTCGAAAGGAAAAATTGACACGCTAAAACTGGTTTCATAAATGGCTTTTACAACATTTCCTGAAAAAATATAGCAGGGTCCGTTGACGTAAGTTGGATACATTTCAGTCGGCCAGCCCATCCTCTTCCTTTCCGTCGGGGTAATGTACCACTTTGACAAAGGGTTAGCATCAATGGTAGGGCGGACGAATCGTTTTCCTCCGATGAAATACGTGTCAGCCTCTGCTGGATTCATACGGACGTTTACTCGGTCAAGACTGAACGTTGTTTCGGCCAGAGATTCAAGGTTTTTGGAGTATGAAGTGTTATAAAGGGCAGCTACTAAATTGGGCAGGTTGACGAACACGTCATGGTCCGTTTTTACGAAAAAGCGAGGATTTTTTTCCTCCGTGTAAGTATTATTGTACCACTTTAAAAGACGGAGCACCTTCCCGGGGAGCTTGTAGTAGCCTTCTTCAAAGTCGTCAATGATTAGATCATCATGTTTCCTCTGCTCGATCAGCAACCTCTGAATGAATATCGCCAATTAACGTATTTTACGGTTGAGATGTAGAGGGAGGTCAGAAAATATCTCCCTACGCATAGTAGGGCTATAGTTCACATGTACATTTGTAATGAAATATTTTTATGCCAGTTCGAGTTCCAGAGGTTATTTGGAAAAGTCAATAAATGACTCCTGGTTTACGTATCATGGTCAGCTCAAACCTTTTTCAATGATTCGAGTTCAACACGAGACGACAACGAGTCGAGTTGGTACCTTCATTGGAATGACTCGACTTAAAACGGGACGAGAATGAAGTTTGGTCGAATGAACACGAGAGCGACTCGAGTTTGCAAGGACAAGCCAATTAGGAAATTTTGTTGTCAAGGCGAAAAATTTGAAAAGGACGAATCAGGAACGTTGCGAATTCGAACCCTTGAAATAGGTTGCAGCACGGTTTTAGATGGCCATTTACGTAACTAAGGAGTTACTTATTGAGTTTTGCAAACAACCTCTCGGACTCTAACATAAAACTTATTTCATTATAGAGCATAGGGAGATATTTCCTGAGCTCTCTGTACGTACTAATTTGTAATTACCTCCAGCAGAGCGTTTTTGTTAGAATGGTGATTAAATCCAAGCATGAAAAACACGCGAATCTTCAGTCTTGGTGCTAACCGAGCCCACGTATACCTTATGGAAGTTCGTTGCGAAAAGTCATAGGGTAAGCTGATGACAGCAACGACTGCAAACGGTCTGCAACTACGTACACAGTCCTGTTACAGATGTAAAAAAATAAAAACATGCATGTCTACGCATATTATCTGAAACAGGTTCGCTATTTGACTATTTTAAAAAAGGTTGAAGATTTTACCACCAGGAATGGGTTAGAGGGCTGACTAATAATTGTGTTCAGAAACGGCCAAACTACTTGGAAAGCGTCTACGGAACCCATGATCTCCGAGATGGGCGTCACACGAAAGACGCTTCTCAGTATAATCTCCGCCCCACCATGCATGTACAGCATTAAAATGCAGAACAGGGCCACACTGAATCCGACCGATTTAAAAGAATTGTGCCTAAAGAGCATTACACGCATTTGTAAAAACCGGCGTCTCTTACAAATGAATTCTTTCATTCTAATGAGAAAAATAAAATGTTTTCTCCGACATACTATATTCTCAGGAGAGCTCTTGAGTGAAGCCGACAAGTTCACAATTACTCTGAGGACATTTCATCGATTATTCTCTTGCCCCATCCTCGTTTCCCTTCTCCGGTTTCAGTTCAATTCGCCTATGTTTTATGATGCCTATGTTTCTGTCAGTAAATAATGAAACGTTTGTTTACTTAGCCTATTTGGGAACTCTCTCTGCTCTATAAAGAAGGATTCCGCTTTCTACTACATAAAAAATCAACAGCAAACCAGTTCCTTTGGAATACCCTCTAGAAGCTGTGATACCTAAAACTATATTAATGAATGAGTCCAATATATTATCTTCTGGGACCGTTGAGGACATCCAAAAGTTGCTACAGAAATTGCGTTTTAATTTTCTTTAGAAAACCCCAACTTCCTCCTAAATTTCTGTTTGAAATTTCATTTATCATTCAGTATCGGGTGTTTGTTCCACAATTTAACAGACTATAGAAGCCCAACCCTTTTACAAAACTAAATCCATTCAACGTTGTCGAATACTGTGAAGGGATAAAGTTCAATTTGCATAATTTGCTCTGATGTACGTTGCGCTCAGAATTGACTAAGTTTTAAGGTACCTTTGTATCACACTTTGTACCTCTTCACTCTTCTCAAATAATTTGCAATTTGCAAGCAACCGCACCCTCATCCACCATCAACTCCTGTTGCATTCTTTCCTTGGCACAATCCTTGCCTGAGTACCTCATCTCAACAAGAGTTCCGAGCATTGAAACAAGAACACAAAATTAGAGAATTTGTGCTCTGACTCAGGTACTAGATGACTTAAGCTTGGCCTACGTAAATTATTCTGTCCAACAATTATTGTGCATGTTCATGTGTAAAAGAAATGACTGTTGGTAACGCCAATGGGGCGGTTCATGTATTTCACAACCGCCAAAGACATAGATTTCAAGTAGAAAACCTTTGAAAATGCAGCAACGTTGCTTATGAACGGACCCGCTCATGAATTAGGCAAATCCTAATGTAACATTTTTTTGGTACATTGAACAAGCAGCCGACGGCATTCTTTACTTGTATGTAACAAATCCCTATCCCTGACCAGGTCTAATATGAAGCGATTTATCCAAGGGGGTAGGGGTGGGTGTCCCTTAAGGAGCGCTTGATGACACAGAGTAACAGCGAGCGAAAACGTGGCCCTTCCACGCATCGCCTCATTCATGCATAGGATGTACCTTAAAAAACGGAACTTGTTTTAAACTGCGCGCCTTGCTGCCAAACAAGAAAACAATTCATGAAGGAAAATTAGCCAACTTTAATTGGGCGTGATTTCAGTTCGATTTCAGCCATGGCAGCAGGCGCACTGTTGATTTTCCTTGTAAGTTGGTCCTTTGGAGGGGCTCATGGAGTGCACCGTAAAGAAATGCTCGATCCGGCTGGGAAGTATGTGCTCGAGTGGGCCGTGGACTGGGCGGAGGGCTCCATCACGTTTAACATCACGGCGGAGACCGTCGGTTGGGTGGGATTTGGGCTGAGCAACTCGGGGAAGATGAGCGGCTCGGATATTGTGATTGGAGGGATGCACTCCAACGGGAGAGCTTATCTGTCGGATAGACATGCCGTGGGAAATGATGTTCCTGTGGAGGACACAACTCAAAACTGGAAAATGCTGGACGTTATGGAGAGCGGGAGCCATACATTCTTAAGTTTGAAGAGAGACCTGGACACTTGTGACGACGAGGATTATCCTGTGACTGAAAACCGAGTGAATTTGATCTGGGCAATGGGGAAGAATGATCGGGAGGTGGGATATCATGGAGGGAAGCGGGGGAGTTTTGAGGTGTACTTGCTCGATCCAAATTACGCTCCGAGGGTCCTCCGAGATAGGAATTCGAAGGAGCCCGAAGTTGTGGATAAATACGGGCCGAATGTTGTAGCGGACCTGGACGTGTGGACGATTAGGGGGAGGAGGAGTGTTAAGGGGAGGGTGAGCTGGTGTGATATCCATGAAAAGCCAAAGGGAAGAAGGGGGCATGTAATGGGATGGGATGTTCATGTGGAGGGAAACAAGGAGGGATTGAAACAGCTCAAAGTGTACAAGTGCAATTTGCCAAGGGCTGGGGCTAAGAGTAAGATGACCGAGGACTCTTTGTTCGGAGTCTGGGTGGGAGGTACTGGCGAGGAGTGCGAGGATTTGCTAGATCAAAAGGTTCAAATGCCAGTAGAGTATTGTACTGAATACTTTACCGTGTGGGGATCTGGGGGAAGGAGTTATTTCAACCCGGAGCATGTTGGATTTCCTCTGGAGGGAGGAAGAAGCTACTATTTAGTTCAGGCTGAGTATGAAGGAACGGGCGAGGTAAATTGGAGGTTAGACTTATTTCATACAGGCCAGTTGCGTTCAAACGAGGGCGGGATTATCCAACTGAGCCATGATATTCCTGGACAGCCTGAAAGCTTCCTGGTCCCACCCCACAGCGAACAGAGGATTTACGGGCATTGTAGTCCAGAGTGTACTCGGCGGATGTTTGGCCCCGGGGGTAAAATTAAAGTTTACGGTGTTCTTATGGTCAGTCGTAGCCAATCAGCAAAGCTTCGAGTTCATCACTTCCGCCGTGGGGAAGAGCTACCTTGGGTTGTCTACGATGATAACTTCCGTGGAGGTTACCAGCAGATAAGAACGCTGCGTGAGGAACGCGAGATATCCGCTGGCGATCAGATAACAATCGGTACGAAAAGCATATTAAAGATACTTTTCATTTTGGGTGGTCCTTTGTTTCATTGAGCATTTTAATAGATTGCAGCTATGATAACCGCGCTGGCAACTCGAGTATCCTGGGCGGACAAGACTCATGCTTAGCTTATCTGTTGTACTACAACCGTATCCGTGACTACCACGTTTGCACAAGCCAGCTCGTTTCCGCTCAAACCAGGAAGAACATTCTTGGTGTCGATGGAGTTGTTTGGAATCAGGCCAAACGTGAGTGGACTATCCAGTCACCATCATCTTTGGCGGGATTAGCAGCAAGGCAAGTCGCAAATGAAATCAAATGGACGTCCGGACTAAGAAAACTCCTTCAAACGGACCAAACATTCAGGCCCCACACGTGCAGGTGCTACAGAGAGCCATACATCAGGCAAGTGCCTATTCTTCCCTTCCAAGAGGGCCTCAGCGAAGACGACTTTAGAGGACCTGTCGCGTATCCGCTCCTCAAGAGTGAGGATGCTTATCACGGACCCGACCGGAAATGCACAAAGTAGAAAGCCAGCGTACTTAGAAGATATTATGTTTATTCAGTACAAAATATAATTTGTAAAAATACAAACACTCTGTCATTAATTTAAATTAACTGCCAATTATATAAAGAAAAGAAAACAAGATGATTAGTCGAGCGTGAAAAAGTCTTAACCTCCATCGTTAATGGTTTTCCTGCAAAAAGGGAAAAACCAAACATAAGCAATTGTTTTTCAGGGATCTGTTGACAAAATAACCGAAAAAGGTATCGTACACGGCAGGTTTAAAGACCTTGTTGGACACAATTTGCCGTGATCGTCCACGCCGACCGCCTGATGGTTCACCTCTCGGTTTCTTTGGTGTTTTCTTTTGGTTTTCTGGAGGAGATTCCTCCTCCTCATCTCCATGGACGGTGATTGGTTCAAAGAGTGTCAGCGGTGGAGATGCTCTGTAGGAAATCCGAGACAGTTAATTCAAATAACAAAGTTACACTGCGTCCAGGGATTAGCTAAAGCACTGACCCTCTTGTCCGTTTCTTTTTATGCTTTTGTCGGTGTTCATCACGTCCAGCAGCGGTAAACTCTTTGCCTGGACAGTGACGACACCTGTACCGCGTCTCAACCCTCCCTTCCTGGTCTTCTTCAGTGTCTGACATGTCGTGTTTTTCAAACCCAAATGGTTTTTTTGTTTTAATTACACTCTGGATTCCGTGACGTCACCCTAGTCCAGCCAAGAATTTTAGCCGTTTCTTTATATAATTTTCATCTCGTTTCATCTGGCTGGCCGAACTCATCCATGGACGGAAAACCTGTATTCTTCACAGATTCGAGTTAGAAGCTCGAGCTCGACAAAACCTCTCTGAATCTGATCAGCAGCGTCCATGACGATAAGCGGTGATGCTTCTAGTCAGGCTGTATGAAGTTTTGAGCACCCTATACCACAAGAAGTCCCATGTGGTCTAGTGGCTAGGATACTCGGCTCTCACCCGAGAGGCCCGGGTTCGATTCCCGGCATGGGAAGAACTTTTGCTCCTCGTCATACTCGCCAATAAAAGGTTTCCCTTCCATGATAACATTTTGGAATAAACTATTTTGATAATTAAAAATTAATAAATGAATTATCAATTATTAAGTCTTGTGCTACGATTTTGTTTGTTATCCATTTTGAACTTATTGTTTGGAAAATGCGTTTAGCGGGAGAGGATGATCATCTGATCACATGGCCCACATGCTAAATCCTGATTCTGGACAAAAAAAAACAGAAACGTGCATAGTTTCTTTTTTCTTTCAAAACGAAAACAAGATTACCCTGTTTAAACAATTATTTTTAGGTTATCCTTAATAAAGAAGCATGATGTTAGCTTCATTAAAACGCTGTTCCGTTGTTAAACCCAGTAAAAAGCTTAGTGCGCCGTGGTGTCAAACGCTAGTCAGTCAAATTTGTGAATTTACCGGTGGAGGAGGGATAAACAGCCGACTTTACTCGATAGCAGTTAAACCAGGTGCGTTCAGTCACTGAACAATCATCTATTTCCAAAAACAATGACAAGATTCTATTCCATAATATCTTATCTTGTATTCCGTTTTTCAGTAAACTGTCCAGCCTTTCTAGTTCGGCGATCGATAGCCAGACGATCACCTCCAAATAATTTAAAGTTTCCTAACCGGTCGATACATTTAACAGCTGATCTCCATGCGAAAAAAGACTACTACAAAGTTTTAGGCGTGGGACGAGGGGCGTCATCGAAAGACATTAAAAAAGCATATTATCAGCTGGCTAAAAATGTTTCACCCGGACACGAACAAAAGTCCAGACGCCCAGAAAAACTTTCAAGATGTGAGCGAGGCGTATGAAGTGTTGAGCGATGATACGAAACGGAGAGAGTATGACTCCTGGGGTCAAACGTCCGAGCAAATGGGACGACAAGGGGGAGCTGGTGGGCCAAGAGGAGGTCCGGGAGGTTTCCAGGGCAACTGGAATTTCCACTCAAACATCGATCCGGAGGAGTTATTCAGGAAAATATTTGGAAATCAAGGATTTGGAGGGGGAGCACGGGGTGGGGATCCATTTGCGGAGGAGTTTGACGAGACGGGGAAGGGATTCTCTCAAGCTCAGGAGGTGAGGACATTTTTAATTACGAAGCTCAATCTGTTACAACGGATTTAGGAATTGTTGTGTTGTTATTTTTTTCCAGATTGTGATGCATTTGACATTTCAAGAGGCGGCACGCGGCGTTCACAAAGATACTACAATCAACGTGACGGACACCTGCGCTACCTGCTCCGGCTCCCGCTCTCAGCCTGGCTCAAAACCTGAAAAGTGTACGACCTGCAATGGGACCGGAATGGAAACAATCACAAGCGGTCCGTTTATTATGCGTTCAAACTGTCGGCGCTGCCAGGGGTCCCGAGTGATCATCAAGAATCCCTGCAAGGAATGCTCAAAACCTGAAAAGTGTACGACCTGCAATGGGACCGGAATGGAAACAATCACAAGCGGTCCGTTTATTATGCGTTCAAACTGTCGGCGCTGCCAGGGGTCCCGAGTGATCATTAAGAATCCCTGCAAGGAATGCTCCGGAAAAGGGACGACGGTTCAGAGGAAGCGGGTGACATGTGCCAGTCCCGGCGGGAATCGAAGACTCGCAGACCGTTCGAATGCCAGTCGGTCGGAAGGAAATATTTATCACGTTTCGGGTGGAAAACTCGTCATACTTCCGGCGGGATGGAAGTGACATTCACACAGACGCACATGTGAGTATAAGCCAAGCGCTTCTAGGCGGGACAACTCGAATTCAAGGGATTTATGAGAATGTCACGGTGGAAGTCCCGGCGGGAACTGGGTCGCACACAAAAATCAGGCTGAGGGGCAAGGGAATCCGGAAGGTTCACGGGGTAGGGCATGGTGATCATTATGTCCACGTCAGGATCAAAGTTCCTCAGGTGCTCAGCCATAAACAAAAGGCGCTTGCAGTCGTGCTCGCCGAGCTTGAGACTGACACTCCTGGAACGGTTGATGGAGTAACGAAAACAGTTGCCGGCAGGAACTCTGCAGCTTTAGAGGACAATTTAGTGAGAAGAGTGAAGGAAGCTCTAGAGATGGTGGATGGGGCGACAGGAATGGAAGATTCACAGACAAAGCGGAAAAACGTTGCGTAGTTTAAGAAGAAATAGTGTGGAATGTTTTATTTTGTACTGAATTAAAAACATTGACCTTCGAAGGCTTCGAATGAAGCTGTTGAAAATTTGAGTGTCGGTTTGTTTGGTAGATTTGATTTATTCATTTTATTTTTCAACGTTAAGACTGACAAAAGCACGGTATGAGTAAACAAAATGACCATAGTTAACCCTCTTCCATGTCCATATTAAACCAGGGAATATTATTGTACTGTGACAGGGAATAACAAACAATTGTACTGTGACAAGTAATGTCCAGTCTTTATAAGGTATCCCGGAACAAAGGAACAATGGGGGTCCCAATCGAAATTGAAATTTGATCATAATATCTTGTTCAGTTTTTTATGTTGATCCCGAATATTGCCTTTGTTTTTGGGGCAAAGCCTTACTTCCGGCCATATTCACTGTGGAAAGCTCTTTTTCCAAGGGTACCCCCTTTTGTTACTCCTACGAAATCTTAATATTTTTGTCGATAGCGTTCCCCTTCTTTTCCAGACCTTACGAACGGAACCTGCGAGCTTCGAACCGAAAATGGAAAATTGGAAAATGGAATAGTTGCGCGCTATTCCTACGCTTGTGCCAGTAATCTACCTCGTTTCCACATAAGTTTCCAAACCGAACCTACACGCTTCGCGCGCTACGACAGCTCGCATACCATACGGGGCCCTAAATAAAATCTTATTTCCCAGCTTATTGGGCATTTCTAAGACATCTTATTAATTACCAAAGGGGGAAAATAATCGGGCGATTTTAAATGTGATTTAGGCAGGATACATAAGAGACTAATTTCTCCGTGTGGCGATTTTAAATCGTACGTGGCATTTTCGAGAAAATGAATTTTAAAGTTAATTTCATTTCATTAAATAAGTACGTATTAACGTCAAAATTCATTTACGATTTAAAATCGCCACATGGAGAAATTAGTCCCTTATGTTTTATTTTTCGAATCCGGAAACAAATTCATTTCATTCATTTGAAAATATCTTGAGCTCTCGATTTGTTCGAACTCGAATCGATTTACCGAAAAGAATGAGCCATGTTAGGCAAATGAAGTGATATTTCTTGAGCATTTCAAACAACCTCAAGTACTCGAACCCGTTTAGAAAATATTTTTTAAGAGTAAATATGGAGATATATATATTGAGGTCCCTGTACATGCCCGACCAAAAAATAAACGATGATTTTTGAATATTCATAGCTTTTTGATTTTTCTAGGACATTTATAAATGTCGTACGACACTTATAAGTGTCCTCAAAATAAAACGACATTTATAAATTCCCTCAGGTGACGACATTTATAAGTGTCGTACGAAATTTATAAATGTCGTGAATGCTGACTGATATTATGTTATAACACATTCATGTTTGAAGGATGGCCTCAAACGGTCACATATACAATCAATCATCCTTAATAACGGTAACAAAGGCAAAATTCTACTCGTCAAGATAGCCGGAGGAAAACAAAAAGATAAACAATTTGTTGTTCAATGATTCCTCGCGCCCCCTAGCAACCAACGTTTTCTTAGGGAATTTTTTTTCATAATCTAGGGTAATTTTTGATGATTTTTGTGAAAACGGTATCATCAATAATTCCGATTTTGTCGACAATTACCCCAGAAAAACACCCTACAAAGTATACCAACTTTTCAACTTGAGTATTACATCACACAAAAATCCGCATATATATACCTATGCAAAAAGTTTTTACTAGTTTTCGGTGCTACGATATTTCGAGCTTCGCAAGCGAATTCCTCACGTGCCCGACGAAATGACGACTTTCTACAAATCGGTTTCATATTATTTGATCCTATAGTTTTGACACGGCGAATAAAAAGTGCTGCATTCAAAATGCACTGCGCATGGTTACCAAAACCACTTTTGCACTGAACCTTAAGCGGTTTTGTCTTAAAAAGTATATTTTAAAGAGTAGAAACAAAAGTAATAGCATGCATGCAATTATCAGAGAAAGCATGAGTTAAGCTTTGAGTTGTTTTCGGTTTCATTCCGGCGTCGAGACCTATACCTTTCCAATATGGTGTCTGAGTCAGACTTCATCCAAAAGAATCCGAACAAATATTTCTTCGAAAAAGAGTTTGTCTGAAACCCACTTTGAATCAGGTCAGGTCTGGGTATCCATGGGTATCAAGTCAAAATATATTTTCATGTAATCCTTAAAAGCAAATCCTGCGAACCGGTTTTCGCTTAGAAAATAGAAAAATCTTCCTTTCCGATTTGTTTGCATTTTTGTAACTCTCTCCTCTCGTTGTTTTATTTCACAACAAAGGAACATGATGACTTGTTTTATGAAACGGCAGCACTTACTGGCACTTAGGGTTCTTACGTAACGTCCGCTGAAAAAGTAGGCAAATATGTTATCATATCACATTATTTTATATTGCTAATAAATAAACCGTTTCAACGTAATAATGAAGCATTGCGAAATTAAAAACTACAAATACGCGAACACGTAACCCTAAAAAACGTATTCGGACGCGTGCAGGTACCTGAAAACCAAAGTGGACATGTTTATTCGTTTCCTAACGCTACTGAGTAAGGGTGGACTAAATTTCATGTTGATCAGATATTGTCTGCTCAAGTTATTCCTAACAAACACATTCGCTACCCGCAGGTACATACTTGAATCGACCTAAAAACTATTTCATCCTTTTGGAACGCCTCCCAGGGAACTGCACACAAAATTTCAGACAAATCTAACCAGGCGTTTTCAAGATATCTTTACAAAACGTATTCGGGCAACTGCAGGTACCTGAATCCACCTAAACACCTGTTTATCTGTTGTAAAGGCCTCCAGAAAACCAACATGTCAAATCTCAGTCCAATCTGACAAAGCGTTTCCGAGTTATAGCCAAAAAACCAATAAAAAACTTTCAAGCACCTGAAAGTACCTGAACGGCTTATCCAATCGCTCCAAAAACTATACTCCAAACTAACTTCCAAACTTATCTGCCAAGTTTGGAGCCAATTGGAGTAAGCGTTCGAGAGTTCTCTTGAAAAAGATGACTCGGAACAAACGGAACTAACAGTCCTCACGTCATTTTTCATTTTTAGGAGAAAGACAAAAGCTCTGCTTGGAAAACAATGAGCATACTGCGTATAACGCAATGCTTAATAATATCATCCAAACTACAAATCTATGTATCAAGATTTTACGAAACGCGCATATGGTAGTCTATTTTGTTTGCTTCGAAGCAACGATCGTGTACTTCTGTGCGGCAGGACCACCTAAAACCTCTTTATATTTTATGAGCTACATCATATCTCGCCGAGTTTCTTTCTAGTTTACATCTTATAATAAAACATAAATGCATACCTGATACCTTCCAGACAATTTAGTTTAATCAGAGCTGCCGAATGCCGCCCAGTTGCAACACGAAAGACGGCGAGAAGTCGTCTGATAAAAATGGTTCGGATAAGTTCTGTAGATTGTTCTAGAATAAAATGAAAAATGTTTTTGCAGCAACAGGTGGGGACGACAAAACTTCTACAAAGATTCCACAGTACATCTCTGACAGGTTGAACTTGGTTGCTAGTTCTAAAATCGGTAATAGCGTTCAGGATTTCTCATATATGCTTAGAAAATTTGCTCTAGTAAGGTATCCCTATACCGTTAAACCCATAAAATGGAAAGCAGATTGGGTGACGGTCAAGCTTGCAAAAAAATTCTACTTTACAAACCAGACATTGGACAAAGTGAAAACAAGCCGAGTCAAAACTTGTTCAAGTTTATTAATGCCTCCGGCCCTCTTCCAAAACGGTCATGGATTGTGACGACGCTAACGGCGAGCTTTATTATCTTTGGAGTCGTTTTCTTCCTGGGATGGGTGGTTCTACCGCACTTTCTTCGTGCTCAAATTCTTAATGTACAAAAACGCATTCAAAATTGCAATAACTTTGTGAATCATTCTTTCAAATTTTTAACTATTTTGTTTCAGAGGCTTGCCATATCGCCAGAGATCAACCTTGAGCTTTACTCAGCTTGGAAGTCTTCACCAGTTCCGGTTTATTTAAAAGTTTACCTGTTTCAAGTTGAAAATCCGTCCAATGTTGAAGCCGGCGAGCTTCCAAAGTTCCTCGAAACCGGGCCGTATGTTTTCAAAGAGAGTAGGACAAAGATTGACGTTTCTCATGAAGACGCCAGTGACAGTGTCACTTACAAGGAAGTTATTACGTACCAATTTGAGCAAGGCTTGTCCGCAAATTTAAGCTTATCTGATCAAGTTACTGTTTTAAACGTACCGTTCGTCGCGGCTGCAATAAAACTTGATGAACTATCATGGCCGCTGAATGACATCGGCCATACACTCCTAGCGAGTTCGAAAGAACCGTTATTTGTTCGAAGAACAGTTGGTGAAGCTTTGTTCGACGGTTGGACAGTTCCGTTTTTGGAAAAACTGGAAACGCAAGTTGGTCTGAGCCTAACGCCAGGAAACAAATTTGGATTTTTCATTGGGGTAACTGGAGACACTTTGTATATATTCGTAGCCAAAATCATAAAAGTTTTTTATACTGATTGAATGTGTAAGGGATTCATGTGTTTGTACAGCAAAACTCGACTGGGCAAGGACCGTACACGGTTTCAAGGGGAATCCGCGACAAATCAAGTTTCGGAAGGGTTCTGAAGTTTCAAAATAAAAGCACCCTTACCGCCTGGGGAGATTTGTCGAGCAGTTGTAATCAAATTCGTGGCTACAGATGGAACATTATTTTCGCCATTTATAAACCAGGAGACAGTGTTGACCCTTTTCAACGCCGAGCTTTGTCGGAGCATTGACCTAACTTATGAAAAAGACATTGTATTCAATGCCGTTGAGGGATATAGATTCACAGCGCCAGTGTCGGTTCTCAGCGACCCTCGAGAGAGTAAAGAGAATCGGTGCTACTGCCCCGACCTTGACACGAATCCAGAGGAATGTGGTAAACAAGGGACTCTTTATTTAGGCCCTTGTCGGGACGGAGCCCCAGTGGCTTTATCAAATCCCCATTTCCTGGATGCCAACCAAGAATACATTAACGCCAGCGGGTTGACACCAAGTCGTGGTAAACACGAAACATTCATGATGATTGAACCGCTAACTGGACTAGTTTTAAATGCAAGTAAAAAGATTCAAATCAACGTTGTCATGAAGCCAGTGGCAAGTTTTTCAAAGCTCAGAAGACTTCCGGCCATGCTATTTCCTCTTGTTTGGGCTGATGAGTGCGCTGAAATGGACGAGTTGCATGTTACCAAATTGAGGAACCTTCTATCCCTTATTAAACTGCTCGAGAGTGGGCTGAAGGTCGCCTTGTGTTTAATTGCAGCTGCAATCGTGATTTTCGTCATGACGCGGAACATTCAATGCAAGTATGGAACTGCGTCAGGTTCAATTAGATAAGGCGGTGGGTTGATTTGAATATAATGATTCTATTAAGATACTCGTGAGAATAACTCGTATCGTTTTACGTAAAGTTTAGCTTCCTAATTAACTGTGAAACTAAACAGTAAAAATTAAACTTGTTACGATAGCTTTTAAGTGGCAAACTACTATAAATAAAGGAAGGTTTGTGTCTATATTTCACTAAGGCTAATGCATTATGGTTATTAAAATATAGCAGGCAATGATACTCACCAAGAGTAACAATTAAGGCTTTATGTTAGTGCATAAAGTCAAACTTGTCTATACAAGCACGCCTGTGATGAAAAACACGTTGGTCTCTTTGACCAGTTTTGGGTGCAAGAGAAGCAGAACTGAGGGACTGTAATTTGTTTAGACTATTGGCATGCCATTATAGAAAAGTTTGACTATTTTGTGAATGGTTGCATAAGGGTTGTTGGATAACTTGTCCATTAAAACCGGTTTGTCCATTAAAAACGTTTACAGCTCAATTAAATAAAGATCATGAGGAATTCTTTGGTACGAACTTTTTTTTAGGGAACAAGTCTAGTGAAAGATTTTGCAGTGTTTTGTTTACTCTTCGCGTGTGGATAATAACACTGTACGCTATTTTATTTGCATTAGGAAAATGGTTCTCAAAAATTGGGCCAGATTAATTCAGCAACAGAAGGATAAACTGGACAACCTTTCTGATCATACGCTTGTCATTCCTGAAAACACTTGCATAAGATTTTTCCACGCATTAAGTCTGCAATGAAACACCCAGTATTTGAATTTCTGTCGTCTTAGATGGTATCAGCAGGGAATTGCAATCCATTTTAACAAAAAAAGGTTTGAAAAATACGTACTGAAAAGCATGTGGCTTACTGATCGAGCAAATTATCACCCAATGGCACCTGCCATTCTGATGAGAAATGTGACCAAGTCGTACGACATCAACAAAACAGTCATAAATGGTCTAAACATGACTGTCAGCGAAGGATCCATGTGAGTCATCTTAAATATTGATCCTTAAATTTAATTAGCGTTTAGCTTCAAACGAACATTTAAGTTTCGAATGAAAATAGACATCTAATGATCCCTATGAAAGCCGCTCTGTCATCATGAACACCAGTCAACTACGATATCTCTTTCTGACTTTGCCTTTCAGATACGCCTTGGTAGGCTGTAGTGGTTGTGGGAAAAGCACCCTTTTGTCAACCGTTTTGGGCCTTGAGAAGACGGACTCTGGACACGTCTCCGTCTTCGGTAAAAACATCAACGCCAGCAGAGGTGATCCATTAGGATATTCTGTGGGGTACATGCCTCAGGTATGCTTGCAAATCTTCTGATCAACTGAACGTCGGTAAACCAAACTAACAAAAGCTTTCTTCGTAAAGGACTACTCCCTCTACAACGAGCTTACTATAGAAGAAACCCTAACGTTTTTTGGTATGCTGCCTGGCCTGCATAGCATTGAAATTAAAACGGCGATTTCCTTTTACTCTAAAATTCTTCAGCTGCCTAAGAAAAATCGAAGAGTTGATGAGTTCAGGCAAGTAGTTCCCTGTCGTAATGACGTTTCTAATCAGAAAACAACTGATGACTGACCCAAACCAATCTTTTTAAAATGTCTTTTGATAATATTGTTCGCAGTGGGGGTCAGAAGCGGCGACTGAGTTTAGCAATTGCGCTCATGCACAAACCGAAATTGTTACTCTTAGACGAACCGGTAGGTTATCAAGTACAGGGTGGTTCATAAACATTGCACCATTTATTTTGTTTCCGAATTCATGTCTCCTCATCTAGATTCGAGTCCCTTTCTCTCAGTCAAACTTGGAAGCTACACGAGGATCCATACGGTCGAAAGACCCTGCTGATGTTTCCTTTTTTTAAAGAAACTGAATATCTCCTAAACTAACGAGTTTAGACGAAAATTGAGAGGTAAGCTTGTTAAGGTTTTGATTCGTAACAAGCTGATCAAAAGAAAATTGAAAAAGAAAAACGGAAAAAGTTAGATGTTTTTCAAGTAATTTTTTAATATCAGCTTAGATGTTTTTTAAAAGTGAGTTACCTACTAATAATGCGATGCTTATGAAGTACCCTGTACATTGTACAAACGAGATATTTTGTACCCATATGAATTTGGGAAGTATCCTATAATTTTTGGGTGTTTAGACTGTCGGAATGGATCCACTCCTCCGGGAAAATATTTGGGACTATTTAAGAAGCTTAACTGCTGAAAGGGGAACCACAATTCTTGTGACGACACACTATATTGACGAAACCCGAAGGGCTGACAGAGTGGGACTCCTAAAGGGCGGTCGACTTATATCCGAAGCCTCCCCGAAGGAGCTTTTGGCAAAGAATAACCTAAAGTCTATTGAAGAGGCTATTATTTCCTTGTGGAAAAATCATCGGAAAAATGTTAACGAAGCAAATAGTGGAGGAACGGATTTAACGCCATTTAAAGTTTACCATAGATCTAAGTCATTTGCAGAGGATACCAAGAGAAGTTCCAATACGACGGATCGGGTTAAGGCTTTAGTTTGGAAAAATTGGCTGTCCGTGATACGAAGCTTCCCGTAAGTTTTTGCGGAATCCAAATCTTGTATTGTGTTTTTACCGGAACCTGGGAAAAATAAATAAAATAGTTTGTGCTTGTCGACAGGTTGCTGTTAGTGATGCTAATTGTACCATCGACGACTATGTTTACAATGTTTATAGCCAATGGGACCGACCCGAAATCCTTAAATTTTGGAGTAGTCAACGAAGAGTTAGGAAATTTTAGCGGTACAATAGAGCGTCAAGATTCTTTAGCGATTTGCACAGATTTGCGGCAGGAACTGCAACAAACCTGTAGCCTCGACTATTTAAGTTGCCGCTTCGTCGGAAAAATTAACAGAGAATTTTTTAAGCTGGTAAGACTGATATATTCTCGTAGTTAACAGAAAATTTTATGGATACACAACTACAAAGTATTTTTCTTTCAGATTCCCTTTAGTTCAACAATTGCCGCCAAATTTGCTGTTCGAAATGGAAATATTCGGGGATTTATACATTTTCCCGGTGGATTTTCCTGGGAGTTTTATGAACGAGCTGTTACTGGTCTACAAGTCAATCTCGAAGAGTTCCACAAGTCCGACATTATCCTACAAATGGACCAATCCAGTAAGTAAGCAAAGCATAATTTATAAATTATCAACTTTTTCTCATTTTTTTCCTTGGTAGATGCCATCCTCACTCAACTTGTAAAACGAGAAATGCTGTCGACGTACGAAAAGTTTGTCAAAGACTTACTCACAGACTGTGGCTACAACGCAAACGCCGCAACACTCCTAACATTCAAAGATCCACCCTTGCTCGGCATATCTGACGCCACATTCCGAGACTACATCGTCCCCGGGGCCTACATAGCTCTGATGTTCTACTGGCCGATAGTTTCCTCTGGAATTTACCTCGTCCATGAAAAACGGACGAGTACCTTAAGACGCTCCCTTGTCTATGGAGTAAAACTCTGGGAACTGTTTGTATCGTTTGCAGTTACGGAAACATTCATTGCATTCGCCAGAATGCTAATTATGTACTGGATGGCCATTTATTTCTTCCAAATGGAACTAGTGGGCTCGCTGGCTCTACAAGTTATACTTGGCTTTCTCTCAAGCTACATGGGAGTCAGCGCTGGATTCCTACTTGGAACATTTTGCAGCCAAGAAATTCAGGTCGCCATCCTCTCAATCGCAATATTTTGTCCCAATATAGTTTTATCAGGAATCTGCTGGCCAGTTGAAGGAATGCCGGAACTTTTAAAACCAGTCTCGTCTGTTTTACCATGCACTCTTGCTGCGGAAGCGATGCGGTCGATTGTTGCAAGAGGCTGGGGATTTAGCCATCCAAACGTTTGGCCAGGATTCCTCACAATAATTGCCTACACGAGTGTATTTTTTATCTCAACTTGTATTCTTGCAAAACTGAAAGCACTGAAGTAAATATTAGCTGTGAACACACACTTTCTTCAAACATGTATCAATAGTAGTGCGGTCGTAACATTTGAGTTGAGTACCAACAGATAATTTAAAATCGAGTCTTTGGTAAAGACGAACTTGTCGCCACAAGACAAATTAAGAGGCCTTTGCGAGGTCCATAGCCGCAAAAGGAAACCTGAAACTTGTCCGCACTTGAAACGCGGAATGCTTGTGTTTCTCAATGACTGACTGGCTTTTGCAGCGAAGAGTAGCGTAGAGCTGCATTACAAACAGTGTCAGACATAAAGCTCCAACAAATATTGCTCCAAAGCAGAGACTTATAAAGACAGGAACAATATAAAAACATTTGATCGCCATCCATATAGAAACTGTTAGAACAATTTGGGTCATCAGTACCATACACAATGTCGTAGGATTGAAAACCTGAGCGATTCTTTCATAAGAAAGCCGAAGAATAACGTACTCTTTGTATGCGGATAGATCTAGTTGAGACGCACAATTGTAGTCTATCAATGTGGTGATGTACCCGTCAACAGCAGATAAAACTCCGATCGTGAAAGAAATCAAAGTTGGGGCGTCTCTCGCCGCTTGGAAAAAAGTGGCTAGGTGAAGCATCAGTGAAAATCCCCATGACACCGGAGAGGTTTTGGGATTTACAGTAAAAGTTTCCATGATAAGCCACCAAGTATCATCTTCCATATAGCGGAATATGAATGGAATCGGAGTTCCTAAGAAAATGTTCCCAACATTTAGGTAAATTAGAAGCCAGCCAGAAAAGTCATTTCTATATGACGCCTGCTGATTCATTGAGGAATTTCCTGTTAATAAGTAGGTGACTGCTGAGTTAAACGATGCGAAATACTTGGCCTGTAGCAAACGACTTGATATCGATAAAAAAAGCGACCAGGATATCATGAAAATTGCGTAAGCTACTTTAAGGAAATCATCATGTCTGAAGCTCCGTCGGCTCGACCGAAGTACTAAGTATAGTACTGAGAAGATGCCCAGGACGTTATGAAGGACAAACAGAACAATTGCGACAAAACAAGATATAGTTATCTTTCCCGGAGATGAAACAGTGGCTTGGTTGAGGTGGATGCAGGAAAACTCAAAACCTGAGTGAGGTAGATGACCATATGAAAGTCCAAATATTTTGAGTGAAAGCATAAATAGCTTTGTTTTCCATGGCTTTGGCCGTAAAGCGTATGACGTTGTGTACGAATTCCAGGACTCATTAACGTCAGAGTACTTTACGGTTATATCTTTTAAGCGATTCATTTCAAAATCTGCAATGACAGAACGCCAATATACAACTAACCGCTGAAAGTTATCCGTCCAAGCCGTTTTTGTAGCATCATTAATTATTCAGCTCGTAATTGTAGACCTTATACTCCTGTACAATCCTGACTTATTGGAAAGAGTTTGAGCCTGCAATGAGAAAGAAATAATGATAATGCGTTTCGGTGACCCAGAAGTAAAAATGCCATCGAGTATGTAACGGACTTATATTATTATGCGGTGGTTGTAATTATGATTTTGTATGTACGTGGGATGTATCCTCAGTGGTGGTACGGGTCGTCTGTAGAAGTCCGTGTTAATTTATGAATTCCTTTAACGGTAGTGTTAGTATTCCTGAATCCTGTAATATATTACATGTTGAGTAGTACCTTAAGATAGCCTTCGATAAAAAGGTTTCCTTAGCACTTCTGTTTGAATTTGTTGACGTGTGCATAAATATTCAAATTATGTACATACATATTGTAACGGACTTTTATTATGCGGTTGTATTTTTGACGGTTTGATGGATGTAGCTTCAGTGGTGGTACGGGTCGTCTGTAGAAGTTCGTGTTAATTTATGAATTCCTTTTAGGAGAAAATATGAATGAAAGTAAGAAGATGATAAAAGATATGAGGAAGAGAGATGATGATCTTGAACTTGATTCTGTGGATGCCCGATAACGACTCTTTATTCTATTTTGTGTGTTAGTAGTCATTTACATTCATCATGACCGAATCCGGTCTTATGCAACGAATCAGGTTGCATTGCATAACAATGCAACGTGATCCGATGCTTACATAATAATTAGGTGGTTAGTTTTTATAGGTATTTATAATGATGTGTTTATAGCTATGCATGTATATTTATACGTGGCTGTGACAGCCCCCTCCTCTCTAGCGCTGTGTCCCTACAGCGTCAATTGTATTTGAATTAACTAACATAAGATATTCAAAGTATGGCTATGTTTAGATATGTAAGGGATGAATTTCGGATGGATGGATGTGTTGGAATTTTTAGGTTTTCAGGGTATGGGAAGTGGTAAGGAACGGGTTTTATGGGAAATGAAACGCGTGAAGGAAAATCTACAGAGGTGCATGTAAAATGTGTGTTGGGAGCGGGCCCGCAGGGACAAGCGTCCCGGCCCCGATGGAAACATGGAAAGGCGTCAAAGTGGTGCTCAGGTGGTTGGGAAGATGGGAACTGCTAAATGTGATGTGGTTATGAATTATTTAGCTGGAATAAGGTGTATTAATTAAAGTTAGTGTAGTTTTAGAGCTTAGGCGTAGGTTTTAGTGGGTACATAAAGGTAATCTTAAATGTGTATTTTTGTTGTGCCAGCGTCGTCGTAGCACGGAGAGCGACAGAGGAGTTTAGTAATCACGATGGATAGCATTAATTAACTTATAATAGGCTTAAACTGACTTAATTATGTTAGTCTCTGGTTCACACATAGTAACCCTGGACTCTAAGTTAAAGTGGTGTAACTGAGGCAAAACAGGTCTCACAGAGTTATAAAACAACAGATTAGTTTTTATAAGGGGGAGACTTCGAGTTAGAGGCTAAGGACGTGCTCAGGTTTCTGGTTCACACATACTAACCCTGGACTCTAAGTTAAAGTGGTGTAACTAAGGCAAAACAGGTCTCACAGAGTTATAAAACAACAGATTAGTTTTTATAAGGGGGAGACTCCGAGTTAGAGGCTAAGGACGTGCTCAGGTGGTCACGTCTACCGTTATCGTTAAGAATGGTGACACAGACGATATTTTGAGTGTCAACGTCGTCGTTCAGGAGGAAAACAATTAGAGTTTTTGCTGATTGTTACGAAGTTGAGTGTTTGGTTTTACAGGGTCAAGTGCTGCTCTTCAGATGCATGAGAGTACCAAGTAAGTGGAGGAGCATTGACATGGACGACGGCTTCAAGTTGAAAATCTAAGCAAAGCTCGCGTCGGCCAATTCTACAACAGATTAGTTTTTATAAGGGGGAGACTTCGAGTTAGAGGCTAAGGACGTGCTCAGGTGGTCACGTCTACCGTTATCGTTAAGAATGGTGACACAGACGATCTTTTGAGTGTCAACGTCGTCGTTCAGGAGGAAAACAAAAATGAAAACAATTAAATTTTTGGCTGACTGTTACGAAGTTGAGTGTTAAGTTTTACAAGGTCAAGTGCTGCTCATCAGATGCTGATTCATTGTGCCAAAAGGAAATACATATAATTAATTGTGACTAAGAAAACTAAATTATGATAGAGTGTTTACCTCACTATGAGAGTACCAAGGAAGTGGAGGAGCATTGACATGGACGACGGCTTCAAGTTGAAAATCTAAGCAAAGCTCGCGTCGGCCGATTCGGTTTTATGACGATGGATCTAATTACCTCAACAATTAGTTTTAAATTAGATTACTCGTAAAACACATTTGGTCTCGAGGTTAAGGGAAGTATCATGTGTGTAATAGGCGTAGGATTCATATTCGGTTGTAATAAGTTGGCGAATGCTAGGAGTTCTGACTACCACGACATATACACGGAACTGTTCGAGGTGGCTCTTCAAGCTAAGGACTTTAGGATCTGGAGGCTTATGGTGGGCGGTTTCGCTCGGGGAGCAGCTTACAGGAGAAATAGACGTACTCATGAGAAGGAAAGCAAGTTGAATTATCTGTCTAAGTATGCAAAACTGGAGTACTGTAAGGGATAAGTGGCGTTTGCGTTGGGAAAATGTTGGGAATCACGATCGAAAGAATCGCAGATGGCTTTAGGACAGGGACGTGTGCAAACTTGCAGAAGTGCGATAAGTGTGTTGAGTTCCGTTCTCGGAAGCGGGGAGGTAAGTGATGATGTAATGAGAAGTGGTCAACAAGGGTCATGGAAGAACACAAGTCGGAAATGAGTGTTTTACTAGGTAACGGACTTTTATTATACGGTTGTATATTGTTGGTTTGGGGATGTTTGAAAATAAATGAGGAAAATTGAGGGACCGAGAAATTGGACAGAAATTTTTGAGAGCCGAAGCGCATCATAGCACGGGTTCAAAGAGGAGTGGGATCGACAGGTAAGGACATTCTTAAAATTGACCGGGAAATTTACAAACAAATTCAGGAACCATGTAGTCCTACAGGTAAACAAGACCGGTTACAGTTTAGAGGTTTGCTCGTGACACAGCTACCATCAAAGGTACGTCCGATATGATAGTTGATAAATGAACTTTATAGTTGCGGAGATTGTTTTTGTACACGAATGTTTGCAATGATGACTCCACATCCGCATCTCCACCGATACTTGAACTTAAAAACTGCTTACTGTGAACATTCCAGCCACGCTAGGGCTGATGAAGTGAAACCATAGTCTTGATAATAATGTAATACTGATACAAGCCACCGCGCTAATGACGAAGTACGTCCGATATGATAGTTGATAAATGAACTTTATAGTTGCGGAGATTGTTTTTGTACACGAATGTTTGCAATGATGACTCCAGACGGTGGTACGGGCCGTTGATGTCCGTATTAAGAGTAATTAATATTTTATGCAGTAATTAAGAAAGGAGAAAAGAAGGATTTTTATGAGTGAGCAATGATGATGCGGAGGAACTTGTAGTCGTATTCAGTTTTCAAGCTGTTCAGGGATTGTGACATTTTTATAGTAGGGACACTGAATTCAACTTGAACTGATATGTTCATTTGTTAGGGTGTAGAGCACACGCCCGCGCAGTTAGTAGCACATAAGAGTTAAATTCAGTTATGGGGTTTGTGAGCGTGAGGCACTATGTGAGACAATGAGGAGGGACAGAAATGTAATGTTGATTGAGAAATGTATCTAAAGCCACTTTGGATTCACAAAGTGTACTATGTGGGAACAACGTGCTAACTTTCAGGCAGTATGTGAGGCATTATGTGAGGCATTATTCGATCTCGTTGCCCTACTTCAACCGCAGATGCGGAGATGAGTGGTGGAGTGATGCCCGTCGTCAAGACCAATTTTTACTGGTATCGCGTGGTTGCTGGGGTGGAATTGCTGCATTGTTTCGTCAAAGAAGCTACTTGTGAAGGGGGTGGGCATGAAATATTAAGACAGGGTGGTATGTAGCGGGGACACAAGAGAGCCAGCTTAAAGAGTTGGTTAAGATGGCGAGTTTTTCTGGCGGAAGTGTATCAGAGAAGAGTGATGTGGTGGGGTAGGGGAACCTGCGTGGGGAAATAATCCACCGCTTGCAGCTGCCGCAATAGGTTAGGAGTTGGAGCTAGTGGGGGTGAAGTCGAAAAAGGTGGGTGTAGTTCCTGAAGAGCGTTGAATCATCTGCGTCTGAGGGCAGGTATACAAATAAAATGGCCACAACTAGTTAAAGTGCCTGACAACAAGCTGTGATGTTGATGTCATGGATCTTCTCACGAAGATGTAATGCTGATGTTGAAGATGATGTGATGAATGACGAGGAATGTGCGGAATTGCAGTTTAGAGGAAAATAGAAATTGAAAGGAAAGGAGTGTGGGGTGGCGTGAGAAACATGTCCGGTAGGATAAGGCCGTGTTGTCTGTAGGGGCAGGTTGAGATGACAGGTCGTAGGAATTTTTGCAATCCAGATTCATCTTGGGGAGGTGGAATCGAAAAAAGTAGAGCTTTATGAAGCAGCTCTTCAAACTGTCGAATGAGTAAGGCAGTTCGAATGACACAGATATTTATGTCTCGTGTACTGACGAAGTTTCGGGCTGTGTTATAAGTTCATGGGAGATAATGACAACATGTTACCAAGGAT
>VICI01001252.1:0-24306 GCA_019593645.1 Akabosia matsudoensis | reverse complement strand
AAATTAGGCTTTGAAAAAAATTCGGATATCCTGGTTTTTTGTTTTGTGCTAACTTAACACAACTCTTTTACCAACAATATCTTGACGTATCCCCCTAAATCAGGACTTTACCCTCCACACATATTTAATTGTCATTCGAATCCGATCCACTAAAGGAAGCGCATTCAAAATATTAAAACATTTCCAGCACGTTGTTCCAATAAATTTTTCATGTTGACCAGTTAAAACTGACAAACATACTGCACACAGAAGCAATTGTGTAGACACGAGTGTCGAAAAAAGCGTTCATAAATGATCAAATAGGGAATTCAGTGAGGTACTGTAGACGGAATCGTAACTTTAAACGCTTGCTGGCAGTCTGTTTAGCGCACTTCCACACGATCTGAACGTATTGTTCTCAAAAAACTTTAAGTTGCATTGTATTTTTCCTGTTTTTCATTTCCCAGTTACAACACAGAAAAAGAAGAAAAAAACAATTCCAAAATTGTATTCCAAGAAGCAAGGTGTGCAAGGTGGTGTCATAGTACACCAAACAGACGGACAACATGTGTTTGAAGTTATGGTTCCGGCCACAGTTTGTATAAGTTGCTACTAGATAGCGCATTTACTTTGGTAAACTTTTAACATTTCTTGATTTGTTTGTTTAATTTAAGGATTTTAAGTAAGCCTGGACGGTGGAGTTGTTCTTGGACTGAGTGAATAGCGGCTGAATAGATTTCAAAACGTTCATTTTCATCTTTTGGAGTTAATTTTGTGAAAATTAGCTTCTAAAATGGCCAAACAACACTCCAAGTATGGTTTTAAAGGACAACCGCAAGGTTAATTTGAGGTCGGAGTAGGTTTTGCCGTAAACTGGAGGCATGACGGGCTAAATACATTTCGAAAATTTCCGTTTCATTTCTAAGAGTAGTTTTTGTGAAAAAAACGCCCCTCAAATGTCGTAAAAACAAACAAAATATTGTGTCAAACACAAGCAGAAGGTCCTTTGAAGGTTGTCGTAGTTTTCGGAGTAAACTTCCATTCTAGGAGGCTACGTTTGTTCCAATGAATTCATTTTCATGTGCGGATAATAATGGCTACTGAAATTTCCAAAAAAACACACGAAATGACGGTTAAGTCGATTCCGGTTTGTAGACAAGCTGTCGACGTGATTTGAATTTCTTTTTTGTTTGTTTTAACAATATAACGGGAGTTTGGAGTACCTTCCTGTTTTAAAGAATCCGGCACGAGTTTTGAGTATCTTGAGGTTATTTACAACAAATTGCCACTTAACTGAAAAATCAACATGGACTAATCAGTGGAAATGTATAAAACAAGGCAACCTTTCACGCTCTTCTACGGACAAGTAACTCTCCCTCTTATTCTGGAAGTTGTTCTCCGGATAAAACTTGGCCAACCAGCATGAGTTTATGAGTACAAATTGCCAACGTTGCCAAATGTCTAATACAAATTGTACTTTATAACACATAACTGTGGCAATACTCAAGTTCTCGAAACCTGTCAATCCAAAATAATATCCTTAAATTTTACTTTTGCTAAAGCATAGATTTATGAATAATTTGTCTGCAATTTTCTTTTCCAATTAACTGTGTCTAAAATACGGCGTAGAGTTTTACCCTTGAAATGATATCATTTTGCCCCTCTGGAACGTTCCTCGCAATATTTCCATGTGGACGCCAAGGCGGTAATTGGGAACCTGGTCGGATTTAAATATTTTGTTTTAATGCCTAAGTATTTGAGAATGAAGGCTAACATTGGTTAAGACTCGTGTTCATGTTCTGAAATTATTTTTCAGGATAACCTCCACCTGAAATGCGAAAATGAACGCAAACGAATCGATTGAATGGAACTTATTTGAACCTGATTTGGAAGCGCAGTTGAGGATCCACACGGTCGACAAAAAAATCAAGTCTACCTGAAACTCGTCCAAAGCTTTGAACAAAGGCTCTTTTTAAGGACCCCGGCCGAATAATAGAGCTATTTCCTGTATTTATAAACAATCTGAAGTACTTTTGAATAACTTTCGGTTTTCAATAGAATCTGACGGGAGCTTGTAGTTACATGCTGTTTTCAACATGCAGTTTAGTTTGAGTCGAGTCCGACTTTTAAAGAAGCTGACGACGTGATTTTGAATAAATTTTCCGTTTGTTTGAAAATCGGACGGGAGTTTGGAATAACTTCTGGTTTTAAAAAGAATCTGACAGGAGTTTTGACTTAGTTGTTGTTTTTTTACAACAAATTAAAACCGAATGAGAAAGCCAACACGGAATAATCAGTGGAAATGCATAAACAAAGCAAGTCTTCACACTCTTGTACTAGAAGTAACTCCCCCTCTTATTCTAGTAGTTGTTATTGCGATAAAAATTGGCCAACCAGCAAACGTTAACGACTGTTGTGAGATCGCTGCTTTTTTAAAAGTTTTGACTGGATTCATTCTGTACTGGACTGACCGCATTCAGCTTGTTTGCTGCTTTTTGCTACAAGTAGACTCCTATGTACAATTTGCAATGTTGATAAAACAACTAATTAAACTATTATTATAAAACACATAAATATGGCATTCTTCAACTTTTCAAAACATGTCATAACAATATCACACACTTAAAGTTTACTTCTCCTGAAGCTTGGATTTATGAATAATTTGTCTACACTTTTCTGTTTAGATGAATTGTGTGTAAAATACGGCGTAGCGTTGTTCCCTTTAAATGATATCGTTTTGCCCCTCTCAAAAGTTCCTCGCAATATTTCCATCAGGACCCCGAGGCGATAATTGGAAACCCGGTCAGATCTAAATATTTTGTTTTCATGCCTAAGTGTGTGACAATGAAGGCTAACAGTACTTCAATCCGATTTGTCAAGAATTTTTAATGCCAATCAAATTCTCAGTCGCTGGATTTTTGACACTTTCCTCTAATAAATAATAATAAATATGCAGTGTCATTGTCGCTATTGTGAGCTTGATTCCTGTAGTACATGCCGTCAAGTTAAGAGACATTGCGTTCTTCGAAGTCCCTTTGAAATTTCAATTTCTCGCTCGACCAAAGTATTCTGAAGTGACCAGCGATCTTCGGAGCCCCCAGCGGCCTTTAACACATATTCGGTATTTAACTTGGAAGGAAAGTTTGATTGAAAGCTAAACTTAAAATCAAGTTTAGAAGCAAACCCAATCGCTGTAAATGCTAGGTTTGGACGCCGATATTATATTTGGATGCTTGGGGTTTGGAAGCACATTACAGGTCAAACTGTCTAAATTTGGAGGTAGTGTATTTCAGAGGGAGAATGTTATTCATTGCATCTATTGAAGTATTTTTAATTCATTTAATTTTGTCATCTCTCTTTTAAACCTCGACCTCAGAAGAAGCCGAACAAGTGATCTGCCTTCCAAAAGCCACGGCTAATGTAAATCCTAGTTAAAAACACTCGTACAAACTGCACAGTCCCAACAAATTACAGCTTTGTACCAACAAAATCTTTACAAATCACCGAAAAACAGGAATTCGCCTTTCACAAACATTTGATTGTAATCATATTCGCACCCATTAAAGTAACAAGGAAACTCATTCTGTGGGTTATTCAATTTTTACCGGACAATTTTTTTCTGTGGGAAAACATATGTTTTCGGGAACGGAGAACAAGATTTGACTGGTCATTTTCCCTAGTGGTCACTCAGTGTAGATTTATAGCCACTTTTCCGCGCGCGCGCGCCACGCAAATGTTACGATTTAGTACACTAGCTGCTGCACTTCAGTTGTTGCTATTTGAATTTTACAATCTTTTAAAAAGTACACAGTTATTAAATCGTCAAGTACAATAATTCGACCAATTATAGAACGGAAGATAAGTCGTGAAGGGTACAGCAAGCGCGCAATGTCACAGAAAGTAGGCTAATCTGCGAGGGGTGCTAGTACGACGTTATATTTACGACAAAACTAGAAAAAAGTTAAAGGTCATTGGTAAAGATATCGAAGGAAATTCTCGGGGGATCAAAATACATGCATGGCAGTGCCGTTTTCAAGCGTTCAAAAAACCTTACGAAGATAATTAAGGAAACCAAGTTTATGGCGGTTTTGCTCCGGTAAGTATGATTGGTATCATTTTCAACTTCAATGAATGTGATGTTATGACTATTATATTCATTTCAAAAACTTATACTTGTCACTTGTAACAATGTCCGTCAACCCAATTAACGTAACTAGGGCTTTCCTGCAAATAATACAAGTAGAATCGTAACCTTTGCGTGGCACGCGCGCGCGGAAAACTGGCTATATAGCAACATTAAGTGACCACTAGGGGAAATGACCAGTCAAATCTTGTTCTCCGTTGCCGAAAACATGTTTTCACACATTTTCGGTGAAAATTGAGTAACCCACAGAATGAGTTTCCTTGTTAGTATAAAAGCTTAGTTTAAAAGACTGAAAATCGGTACTAGTGTTACAAGTTACCCTTAGAATCCCTGTAACAAGTATGATACAAATTGGCCAAAATCTAAAATTTTACTGACCTACGGGATCACAGTACAAAGTTTGTGGCAGATCGGCCACAATTTGAAATTCGACCCATCTGCGCCTAGTGGACACCATATATGACCACTAGGGTGAACCAATTGAGCTGAAAATCAGTAGGGTTGTTTCAAGGAATCCAACGTATCGGTCTACCGAGTTGGGTGCAAATTAATCAATTAATATTGTCCTATCTGACCCTATTGGACCCCATTTATGACCCCTAGGTGAATCCGAACAGGCTGTAAATCGATTATGGTGTTGCATGGGACCCTAGGTATCACTCTACCGAGTTGGGTGCAAATCAGCCAAACTCTAAAATTTGACATATCTGACACTAGTGGACCCGTCTCAGACACCTAAACGTATCCGAGTACGCTGAGAATCGCTTGAGATGTTGCGAGAGACCCAAGGTATCATTGTACCAAGTTTGGTAAAGATCAGCCAAAATCTAAATTTTGCCCTATTTGACCCGATTGGGCCCCTTTCCGGACCCCTAGGGTTGACCGATTCGACTGAAAATCGTTAGGGTTACTTCCAGTGACCCAAGGCATCACTGTACCAAGTTTGGTGCAAATCGAAAATTTTGCCCCTCTGACCCTAGTGGGCCCCCACCCATGACTCCTAGGCTGGACCAATTGGGCTGAAAATCAATATGGTTCCTCCCTGTGGCCCAAAGTATCACTGTTTCTGACGAAATGAAGTATCGAGACAAGTTAGTGTTTGCAAAGCCATCGTCAACCAACACAGCGCCTCCTGCGAGCGCCTCCGTCTAGAGTCAGCATATAACTACAAGTCGCCTCGTAGCAGCGCCTCCTTTCACATTCACCGTCAGCAGCAGGACCTTCATTCGAGTGCATTGGGGCACCTTGAGAACTAAAGTCAAAGCTGGTCTATGGAGCCTCCGTAGACAGACAGATAATTCGCATTCAAGTCTTTTGTTTATGTTTCTTTTGTTTACCAATTTGTATCGTGTACTCAATACTCAAAGTAGGTCAAGTTCATGCACGTGTCCTTTCGTGTTCAATATTTTATTCGGGACACAACTACCTGTACGTTCGTGTATGTTTCATTCTAAATAATCTTAAGTTTTAGTCTTTTCGTGATTTATGTTTAAGGTAGGATTTTCACTAACTCAATGTAAATCTATAAATACGAGTGTCTTACGACACATCTCTTGTCTGGCTAACCATTTTATGTTTAAGGTAGGATTTTCGCTAACTCAATGTAAACCTATAAATACGAGTGTCTTACGACACATCTCTTGTCTGGCTAACCATTACCTTTCTAGAAGGCCTGTCGGTCACACGTCTGTGGCACAGGCAATAAACTCTTTTAAACTTAACCTACCAATTTTACCGTTTGAGTTTACCGTTGATTTACCGTTACCGAAGAAGTTTTACCGATCATCTAATTTTACCATAGCCATTCCACCCCTAAATACAGTCCACTTACCATTCCAATTTTAACATACAGTCCACCACCACATTATCCTAACTGGTCACGTTATCAACCCTTCAATCACTATGCCAAGTTTGGTCCAAATCAGTCAAAGTATGTGGCGTCTAGAGCACCGACAGACGGACAGACAGATAGACGGACAAACATGTCCAAACCATTACTTGCCAAACAAAGTTCAGCTTCGTAATAAAAGCTGTTAAGCTTATAATGACGAAGCTGAATGCAAAAGAAAAAGCTAAGGCTGTAGATCGCTTGAAACAACCCTACCAATTTACAGTCCAATCGGTCAACCCTTGACTTCCACTAGGGTCAGATAGGCCAGTTTTGCACCAAACTTGGTATAGTGATACCTCAGCTTTTTAGCTAAGTATTTTTCCTTAGCTATTTAACTAAGCTTTTTTCCTTAGCTTTTGAACTAAGCGTTTTAGATAAGCTTTTTCTTTAGCTTTGTACCTAAGCTTTTATTCTTTAGCTTTTTAGCTAAACATTTTTCTTTAGAATTTTCGTCTTACCTTTATCTTTCGCTTTCAGCTTCGTCATGATAAGCTTAACAGCTTTTATTTCGAGTAGCTCAACGAAAACATTATCCAGTTTACGTGAATTTCCGCTAAAACCCTCAATCCATGAAACTTGTAAAGTAAACCAATCACCCTACATTATTCTCACATAACGGATATAGTATATACATGGCATGGTATTTTTCCGAAGTGGAAAACTTTGACTACCCAAGTTTCGGTAAATTTACACAAATATCGCGGTGCTAATTTCATAAATCCGCTTTCCTTGCTAGACAGGATAATGCTGGGCTATTATTGCCCCAAATTTGAACTCAAATATCTGAAATACGGGTAGCCGGCCATGAGGAACTCCAACAGCACATTATAGAATTGATCACGGATAATCTAATGCGATGCGTACGTGCTTTCGCAGCTTGACCTTATTCGCTCTCTGAAGTTACTGTCGCAACCGGTATTTCATGAGATTTTTGAGTGATGCTTTTAAATTCATCGGCTTGTAACATAATTTTTTTACTTAAAGTGGGTCATGACGTATGTATTGTATTTACGTTTCATTACTGTTGGAAAATGGACTGCAACTTCGTCAGTAAGTAGGATCATATAACATCATTCTTGTAAAGACACATCCTTTCTGCCTTTATGTAATCGATTACAGACCACACAACAGATTAAACATTACAGAACTATAGTGTCATTCCATATTTGGGTCACAAAACATGTAGGGATTTTCCTCTTCTAACAACACACGTTCGTGCGTATAAATACTGCCGAGTGTGTAACGAACACATCACATTCTAATCATCACTTACCCTAAAAGAAATTAATTCGTTTGGAACTAGGTCCGGTATCGTTCGCAGATGTTAACGACTGCGTTGGTTAAGGCAATGCCTTTTAAAATCACCCGAGTATTACTTGTTATCGTGCTGGCATATGGATTATCTGCCAACGGATTGAGAGTGGTATAAAAATATAAGAGATGTATCAAATGAACCATAGTTTCTGAAGAGCGATAAAATTAGATACTTTTAAACTATTTATTTGATTCTAGTCTCGATCGTGGTTCTGGAAACCTTTGCCTGGCCTGTTTCCTTCCACGCCTAATCCGTGTGCTCTGGTTGTTTTTGATTCCAAAATGTAGATTGTGAAAAATGACTCCTTTAACTCCAAGTTTACTGTATAATTAAGCCGTGACCGGTTTCGTTGTTTTATTTTACTTCATCAGACGGCTAATAAAAGTTATGACACATGTTAATTTGGTTTCTGCATTGACTCGTCTGTTAAATATTGTTTTCCGAGAATGAATTATTTAACCTGATAATTAATTAAAGTATGACATAAAACTCGGTAAAAATTATGTTTTGACAAGCACCAGTACAGTTTGATAAGTCCGTGGATGCAGCACGTACCTGCTCCTTTTCGGGAGATAACGCAGGACTTTGTGTTGCCGATGGTAATACTATGGCTCAAACTGCCGTAGCGTGTCTACCAAAGACTGCACCTCATAAGTGTGCATTTACTACCGTATGTCAGACAGTATGCAGCTAATAATGGACCCTTTTCAGATGCAGGTAGAATTAAAAAGCAAGCGTTTATTACATAACCTGAAAATTGTCTTTTTCAGATAATTTTGAATCAGAATCAGTAAAATTTATCCATTAAACAAAGTCAATAAATTCCGTGTATACATTGGTAATTATTCAGTGCTGTGCGCTATTACTTAATAAACAATTAAATTGACGTTATTCAGGTGGGTATCAAATTCATCAATTCGTGAAGAAACATGAATGACAAATTTGCGCGATGCTCATCTAATCTTCAATTTGTGTACTTCAATTTACAAAAGTACTTTGTAAATTTCGTTCTGGTTTGTTCCTATCGTCGGCCTAATCGGCATTGATGGCGGTAATGATTAGTATAGCTTAAGCTAAGTCTTATGTTGTCGTGAAGTGATAAAATTCATAGTGAATAAAATTCATCTGTATTTTAAAAAGTCACCGAAAGATGCGTTTTTTAAAATGTGATACTTGTTTTTTGTTGTTACTAATTGATATGGCGTTGGATTTCCTTCCCAGAAATGAACAAAAATTCATGCAAAAAACATGGTTATCCATTATCGATTTGAGTGCTCTTCATGACTGAATCTGTTTTAATTTTTTTTAACTTGTATGCTATTTAAATTTTTCCCCCAGCCACCTTAAACGGATTTAGCTGAAATATACAGACATCCATTGCTGATGTACTTGCTGTTCGTTCTTATCTATGAAAATTATCTGGGTTAAGATGATTATGATGGAGGTTACTTTGTGGCCACAAATTCGAAAATTGAAACTTTCTCTTTAAACAAATATTCTTTTTCCTGGTTTTTGAAGTTGACACTTTGAGGCCTTTGTACTCACTCTTGGGGCTTTTGCACTCATTCTGGGGGCTTTTGCCTGGAGGCTCTTGCGCAAATTCGGGGGGCTTTTGCGCTCATTCTGGAGGCTTTTACGGTCATTCTGGGGCTTTTGCGCTCATTCTGGGGCTTTTGCGCCCATTCTGGGGCTTTTGCGCTCATTCTGGGGCTATTGTACAGATTTAGGGGCCTTCTGCTCTCATTCGGGGACCTTCAATGCTAGTTGGGAGACCTTTTGTATTCATTCAGAGATCTTCATTGGGAAAAATTAGGACCACAATAATTGTGAAAGAATTTTACCCACTTATTTAGTCTTGGAAAAATTACTGCCTCTTTCATGGGGAACTAAAATCTCGTATTACAAAATAAAGCAGTACACGACTAGGCATTGGTGTGCAAAACAGATTACGGAAAACGCATTAGACGTGTTATACACTACAGCAATGTGGCATTCTAGTTTTTAAGTAACATTCAAATAAGGCATTATGAATGGTGTGTCCAGAATACACAAAATATACATATTTGATTTCGACTGTTTTTTAAATTTTGGTAAAGCTCACATTTTCAGGCAGGCGTTCTGCATACATTGGTTAAGTTCCGTGAATGCGTTATCTGTGTAATGCCATCTGCCGAATGCGTTTTGCATATCAATACTTTGTCAAGTAATGCCATATTTAGTACAACCCTGAACACTGTCTGATGCTTTGATATAAAATTGAGGAGAAAAAAGTCAGATATTAAATCGTTACATATCCTAAGTAGCTTTTCGCCTTAAAAATAGCCAGTTCATTTATTATTTTAAACCGTTACAATAATAACTGGATATTGATGAAGTCCCAATAACGTGATATTGTGCTACCAAACTAGGTGCCTCATACATTTTTGCTATGTACACGTTTGCTCGTCACAGATTACCCTTGCCTGTGTCCAAGAGCACCGCACTCTCTGACAGAGTGTCTTGTGCAACACCTAAGAGCAATGCCTGGTTGTCTGTCGTTCCGCCGAAATAAGTTGCCTCTCAATTCGACTAATTTACTACTATTTTTTTACTACTACTTACCTAATTTTAAGCGACAATTAATTTGTTTGCTTTAATTCTGCCTGCCTGCCCGTCTTTCGCTTCTTTCTCTGCTCTCTCAGGTAACATTTTTGTGTCGCTTTCGCAAGAACACAACTTGTTCATTATGCAGTCAACAAAATACTTGCATGAACTCTATATCACACACGATGCAACCGATATTCTTGAAACTTGGTAGCAGGAATGCTATTGAGCATACAAACATGTGTACCACATCTCACATCCTTAACATCTTAACAAGTCGAACAAGAGATCGGCCTAACCAACAGCAGCGGCTAATGTAACTCCTGGTTAAAAAACGCTCGCACAAAGTGCAAATTTGAAACAAGTTAAATCGTTTTATCAACAAGGTCTTGAAAAATCACCCAAAAGCAGGAATTCGCCTTCCACATATATTTAATTGTAATCATAATACATTGGAGTCATCTCGTTCAAAAATATAATATTACCAGCAAGTCTTTGTTAATTGAGTTTTACTATTGACCAGGTAAAACTAACAAACGGTCGCATTCTAAATTTTCAATCTTGCTTTTGTAGCCATTTGTCGTGTGAGAAAGGATTATGAATTCGTCTCGTTATTGTAAAAAAGGGCAAACATATTTCGTAAACATGCTGTTGGTGCTACAGGATTAAAAAAGGGAAATTTATTTGAAAGAAAATCGAGATATGGAACTGTTAAGTTGAAACGCCGGTTAAAATTTTATACTGTAACTTCATGGGTTTGTCAAAGAGATACCGTTTTGCCATAATTGAAAATAATGCTATGAGCTAGAATGACAAATGATATCCACATTATGTTCTATTTTCCCATAGTTTCTACCAAATTCTTAGCACTTTGTCAAGGGCTCATAAAGTTACAACTAATGCGACTAATGACAATCATGGTTAAAAACGCTCGCACAAACTGCGAAGTTGAAAATTAAATCTTTTTACCAACAAAATGTGGACAAATCACCCAAAAGCAGGAATTCGCCTTCCACATATGTTTAATTGTAATCATAATCCATTGGAGTCATCTCATTAAAAAATAATATTACCAGCACGCCTTAGTAATTAATTTTTTTTACTATTGGACCGGTAAAAGTTACAAACGCTCCCATTCTTAATTTTCAATTTTACTTGTCCTGCCATTTTTCGGTTGAAAAGGACTATGAAATCGTCTCGTTATTGAAAAAATGCAAACATAACTCCTAAAGATGCTGCTGTTGCTAAAAGATTAGAAAAGGGAAATTTATTTAAAGAAAAAGAGAGATGTAAATGTGCGGTTTAAATGCCGGTTAAAATTTTATTTTGTCATTTTATGTGATTTCTACGAGAGATCCTATTCCCACGCATTTCGTGAGTCACGAACAGAGATAGTTTCACTTGCCCATCGTTTTGACAGGATTCTTAGCCTTTTGTCAAGGGCCCATAAATTTGTAATTTTGTTATTTCAAATTCATAAATCCGTTCCTTTAGGAGCCATTCATGCAGAGCTTGCAGCACCAAAAAACTATAGCTTTTCCATAAAAAGTATTTTGTAGTAGAGGTTGTATTCCATAACATATGACTTTTGGCCCATTTAATACTCTACAGAACATGATCAACCGTCAGAATATTATTTTTCGAATGATAAATTCTAAAGTTACCTAAAGCTGCTGTCATTAGCTAAATTTTAGCAGATTTTCTGTCCCTAGGCTTACGTGATGTGACTCTCAACAATAACTTTTGTGACCCGTCAAGTTAAAAAACATGCGCGCAAACAGACTGCACATCCATGCGTGTATTGAAACAGTAAGTATATTTTCATTTCCAAGCCACATTTAATCAGCTGTTTGTTTATTTTGCAATTTTTGGTGCTTGCTGATGCTCTGTGGGAATGAGCCCTTACTGTTATTGCATTTTACGCAACACAATTCTTCCATCAGTTGTCGCTTGCTCAAATATCAATACCATGAATCTTTTAGAGAACTCCGAGGTCCGTAAAGATCGCCGGGATCACATAAACCCCAATCTAATTATTGAAATTGCTAGCAAACTTCCAACTGACTACACGTGCTAAATATACTGTGGGACTTGAAAATCAGTCAAAAATGGTTTTGAAAGGCTTTTACACACTGAATCTCCGATACATTTTCTTGTCTTACGAGTAAACTGTAATATAGTACGAAAGATACTAATCAGTGACATACCCTCAAACCACTTTTAAAACCGATTCTGCTGTGTCCAAGGCTTCAAGACTAACTGTGTACGATAAAGTCTCGAATAAAATATGGGTACCGAAATTTCTTAAAAACACACGAAATGAGATTTCACACCCAAGTTCCAGGTCACTTTGAGGTCGGAGTAAAATGCATTCATGATGGCTAAACCAATTTCAGAAAACTCATTTCAAAGCACTCATTTTATCCTTTTCTGGAATAGTTCTGCAGAATAAACTCCACCTAAAATGTGCAAATTAACTGATAAAAAGTTATTAGAAAAAACTCAATACTAACACTCCAGCTGAAGTGTGGAAAGAAATTTTTAAAAAAGCGATTGAAAAAAACTTACTTGACTCACACTTGGAAGCGCAGTTTAGCATCCACACGGTGGACAAAAAGCTCAAGTCTACTTGAAACTCGTCCAAAGCTTTGGAAGAATGCTTTTTTGAGGAACCTGGCCAAATCTTTGAGCTATTTCCTGTATTTCACACCAATCTGAAATACTTTTGACTGACTTCCGGGTTCTAAAAGAGTCTGCCGGGAGATTTGACTAAGTTATTGTTGTTTTACAACAAATTATAACCGAATGAGAAAACCAACACGGATTTATCAGAGGAAGTGGATAAAACAAAGCAAGTTTTCACACTGTTTTACTAGGAAGTAACTCTCTCTCCACTATTCTGGTAGTTGTTCTCATCATAAAACTTGGCCATCCAGCATGAGTTGATGAGTGTTTGGAAATCGCTTCTTCTTTCAATTCTTCGACTTCAGGACGCAATCTGCTCCCTCGCTGTTTCTTGCTGCTCAAATAGACTCCTAGGTACATATTGTCAATGTTGCCAAATAACTATTAAAACTGGTATTATAAAACACATAACTGTGCCAGTCCTCATCTTCTCAAGACTTGTCAACAGAAATAAATATCCTTATATTTAACTTTTGCTGAAGCTTAGCTTTATGAATAAAAAACGCTCATGCACGATTCTCAAAAGTAGCGAAAGACGTTTCTACAGGATACGCTAAAACAGGATCTGCAAAAGTCGCAAGAACACAACTTCTTCATTACGCAGTCAACAAAATACTTTCACGATCTCTATCATACACGATGCAACCGATATTCTCGAAACTAGGTAGCAGGAATGCAGTTGCGCATACAAACATGTGTGCCAAATCTCGCATCATTAACATCTTAACAAGTCCAACAAGAGATCGGCCTAACCAACAGCAGCGGCTAATGTAAATCGTGGTTAAAAAATGTTCGCACAAACTGCGAAGTTGAAACAAATAACATATTTTTACCAACAAAATCTGGAAAAATCAACCAAAAATAGGAATTCTTCTTCCACATATGTAATTTTAATTGTAATCACAATGCATTGGAGTTATTTCATTCAAAAAATAAATATAACCAGCAAGCCTTCGTAATTGAGTTTCCCTATTGGCCACGTAAAACTTACAAACGTTGCCATTCTTAATTTTTAATTTTACTTTTCCTGCCATTAGTCGGTTTAAAATGGATTATGAATTCGTCTCGTTATTGAAAAGAAGGTAAGCATAACTCGCAAAGATGCTGCTGTTGCTAAAAGATTAGAAAAGGGAAATTTATTTGAAAGAAAAACGAGAGATATTAATGTGAGGTTTAAACGCCGTTTAAAATTTTATTTTGTCATTTTCTGGAAGATTCGGAACAGATCCCATTGCAGGGCATTCCGCGAGTCGTAAACACAAACGTTTCACTTTCCCATCGCTACGATAAGATTAATAGCCTCTTGTCAAGGGTTGGAGAAGAAGCTGCTAAAGCAAAAACTCGAAAATACAAATCATTGATCGAGCAAAACCTGACAACTTGACTTTTCTACCATTTGCTGTCCTAACAATGGGACCATGGTGCAATGATGCCATGAAATGCATCCAGCAGCTAGGAAAACTAGTGCGTCAGCAGACCGGTGAAAGTAGATCTACTTCCTTCCGCATAGAACGAATAGGGATCGCAATACAGAATGGAAACGCAGTATCGGTCATGGGAACTTTCCCTAATCTTTCCCTAATGGGACTTTGAGCTGGAGAGGAATGATTTCATATCTATTTTATGAATGCAAAATCAAGAACACAGTAGACAAAAGTCATCGATGTTGCCGATATTAGGAATCTCGCATGGTATTACGACAATTTTAAACAAATTATGCAGCCGACGGCCGTTATAGAGCCGGTTTTTAGTCCACGGGACCGGCATTTTGAGGCTGGTATAGAAATGGAGCCGTTATAGAGCAGGTCGTTATAGAATTCAACTTAACGCTGAAAAGGGTATTCCTAAATTTGGGCGAAAAAAATTGCCGGTATAGCCAGTGAGCTCTTATAGAGCAGGCCACTATAGCCAGTCCCAACCGTAAAAACTTCTAAATGCTTGCACTGCAACATCGCCGATTTGTCAACGGATTGACAGACAGACGGATGGATAGACATGAACAAATTCATTAAGCAGCTTACGCTACTGAGTAAGATTTAAGGCTCTATTACCCAAGCTTGGTAAGAACGACAGTGTAAATCCGTAAAGACATATGCTTGAAGAGAAGCAAACAGTCCCTTAAATAAATTAACTTGCTGTGTATAAATAAACATGATCTTATTTTACGATTGAATTTTCAAAAGTGATTGCGCATATTTCGTTAAATTTTGTTGATTTCTCTGTGTATCAGGCTAATTAGGTTCGAATTTACCGGAGTATGTTATTTTATGATATACTGACATTTCTATTAGCAAAAAGCTCAAAGGTCATTTATTTTGTATTTGTAATTTTTCCACTTGTTAAACAATTACGAACACCGTCTTGACTTTAGTCGCGAATCAGAAAAACACAGTATCTCTAAAATCAACATTTACCTGTACCAACAAATTCAAGTTTGGTGTTTAAGGTTTTCACATTTTTCAAGAATATTTCTTTTCAAATTCCTGTCTGAGATACTAATTAAATCAAGTTTTTCCTCACATTTCCAACTTTGATCTGATAAAGAAGAGAGTAAATGTGTCTCCTCAGGATCACCGGTTTTACTGGTATTTTAGAGTTGGTTTTAGAAGTAATTGTCTAGTTCGTTTTCTCGTTGTCGTTGTCAACCTTGCTGTCGTGGTTATCTGTGGGAGTAAATTGCAATCGGATGAATTTCTAAGTCGCCCATTTCCTACTTGATTGAGTTGAAGTGACCTCCATTTCCTCCTCAGTGGCATCATCATGGTCCCCATCCTCATCTGCACTTTTATGTGGAGAACTTGTGGCTTTGTTTGTTGACAGAGTGTCTCCTCCCCGTCTTCATCTTTTTTCTGCCCTTCTAGCTCACTTTTCTCAGTCCGCCGAGGAGACGGAATAGCTGTTGTTGGGGTAAAGCTTGTTCTTCCCGTAGGTCATCGAGTTGTTTCAAGCTCTCCGCGAGGTCCTGGCGTCGACATGGTACCCTGTGGACATTCTGTGAAGAAAACGTGAGGTACTTTAGTGTAGCGTGTGGGCTTTTAACATTCTTTGTTTTTCCCTTGGAGGAGATCCTGCCGGTGTCAGACGAACTTTTAGTCTCGTCAATGTCGCACGGAGTGGAGAAAGCCGGGTTTCGGGGGACGTAAAACAAGATAAAGAGGTACGGACGGTTATTGTATGGAAAACAAAATGCGATTATGGATAGGAAAATTAACAGATTAAGGAAGTGTTTCACAATGACAACCGTTTTAATGGATAAAATAGAATCGACTGGCGAAGAAACTGAGGAAAGTATTTGAAATTTTGCTAATGAGCACGTCGGTTATTATAATTATTTTTACGGTTAACTTAGGTAACAATAGATTCATTTTCTCCATCAGTGGTCTTACTATTTGTGTACGCAAAGAATTCCAGGAAAAACTGGAAACTCAAAAAACTCACTAAGTTTCAAGTTCTTAATCATGGCCAACAGTTGAAGGAAAATTGAAGCAAGAAAATGTAAACTGACGAAGAATATGTGAGACCAAAATCCTAAAACTTGCTTTGTGAGAGTGTGGGTTAGTATATGCGTGGTTTACGTTCATAGCATTAAGAACCTCCAGTCAATTAGGTTAGATTTAAATAGAGCAATTAAAAAATCCAATAAGGTTGAATGTAGAACGGTTTGTTCTATTTCGAAGAGACTGAGATTGCTACCAATTGATGCTGACTTGGAAGTATCATGCTGTGGAATTTCATTTTATTTGATTTACCCTAAATCTTGAAAAGAATGTATTATATCATTTACGGCTACGTTCATTCTTATCTAAATTGCTTTAATTCAAGCAAAGTTACATGTACTGGTACAGAAACACATGCAGATTTTACTACTTACTCAGAATGGTTATTGTATGACTAAACGTTCTGTAAATTAGTTGCACGATAACTTTTTAGGTACTCGTCATTAGAAGATGAACTGGAAACATTGAGCGGGATGGAAATAAGCCGTGGCTGCCGTTGGCATTTCGTTGTACGCTGGAGGGACAACGTATTTCTTCAATTGGGGCAGCTTCTTTGTTGATCCGAGATTTTGAACCATCAGCGGGGAGGGAAGTTTCTGATTGGATAGATAATCCTCTTCGGACTTTGGGAAAATGGCTCGTCTGGTTGGCGATACACACTGTTCGATATGCCCCCATGCGTTCAATACAGATACCGATATCAATAATTAAAACGGAGATGGCATATCGCGATATTGATCCTGATAAATATTAGTCAGCAGCTTCAATACTGATGTTGATAATGATATTAATTTAATCAGGAATTCAATACTGATGCCGATTTCAATATTTTATTGCACAAAGCCTGATACTGATACCAATTCGATAATTTTTTAATGCTAGTGATATTATTGCCAATATTGTTTTTAAGAACAACGTGAAGATGCTTACTACTGTTGCCACTAAGAAAGAACGCTGTTTTTCAATTTCGACAAGCAAAAAGCTAATCACTCATTAGTAAACAACTTAGAAAGTAAAAAAAACTAGCTGGCTAACTTCCAGAGAAGTACTTTCCCATATCGTTTAAATTTACACACCACTAGCAAACTCAAACTAGTATGGACTATGGAGGTATCTGCAAAAATCTTGAACTGAACACAAACGCGAACTTCTGCACAGGCATTGTACATATTGAGTTTATTATGTGCAGCGAAGTATACCTGCTCTGCTCGACTCCTGTTAGACGTTCCTGATTTCCTATTATATATTAACTTTTCGGGATCAAACTATGGCAATAATTGCAATTCGCACTGACTCCAATACAAATACAAATATCAGTATCAGATGGATAAATTATCAATACCGATAGTGATATCAATATATTTTTTCCATCTCTTGCGATCCTGATATGGATAATGATACGCAAATTGAAGTAGCCTTGATACCGATACTGATTTCGATACTAAATTTTGGTAATATCTAATGATATCAATACGATAAATATTGCGATAAATATCGGATACTGAACACTGGCGATACACAAGCCTTGACTGGTGGTACACAAGATTGTCTGGGGGAACAGATCAATGAGAATACGGGACGTGACTTTGGTAAATACGGACAAAATACTGTTGAGTCACGCTGATTGTCCTGCATTTGCTAGTGGGAAAACGCTGCGAGCGTCTGTTGAACCAGTCCCGACAAGTCTTGAGCTGAAACTGGAACTGGCGCTTGGATCACTAGAGGAGCTGGACTTGAAACTGGCGCTGGAGCTGAAGCCCCCCTCTGTGGAGGAAACGCCTTCATTAACATTATTCTTTTGAACTCGCACTCGTTTTCGCAAAATTTTCTTCCATTTTCGCGTCTTTTCTGCAGCGGGACCCTCGAATATATGTAATTTAGTTTCAAAGCCTTCTCTTAAAAACCGTCCCTGGACTTAAATGATCCTGCTGGCTGTTTCACTCTCCACATTTGACGCTTCTGTTGTACTTTTTTCAGCTTCCCCCAAAAGTTTCTTCGGCTCGGGAGCGTCACTGGAGCCCGTAGGTTCTTTCAATTCAGGAAATTATTGTCTTCGCAATAAAACCAACTAACGGGCCGACAAAGTGGTAAAAATATTTTCATTGTTGGCTTCAAAGAACGAAACCAAAAGACGCTCATCCGAAGGTCAAGATCGAATGACAGCAGTGGTCAAAAGTGGCGTTAAATAGGCATGAGTAAAGTGCACAAATTACGTATATAGGTAGCTGCTAAAAATTGAAATAAGGGGCTCTGCAAACATGACGTTGTTCAAATGTAATTATACTCAGTTGATGGAACAGTAAAGACAGATAGTCTTTCTCGATCTCCGACCGTTGCAACTTGGTTGAATTGTCGCATGGTGTCGTGTAATAAGCGTGTAGAAGAAATAAAATTGTATGAAGAATCAACCTTCACGAAGAAATACGAATTAAAAGTAAACTTTCAGAATTTCAACGATATTCGAGGCCATTTTAACAACTAGAATATTATAATGATATTAGAATAAACCATGTCTTCTTATATCGTTCAAACCATTGAAAAAGAAAACTAGAATATTTTATTGATTTTATCACATTGCTTTTGATAACCTCAGTCTACTTCCGTAAGACCAACCCCAACACACAACACCACCAATCTACATTGGATAACCCAGCAGCGAATGTATTTTGATAAAAGCGATGTCGAGTCACAGCCAGAGCAATAGTAAATTAATTTTTAAAAAACTTCGGGTAGAACCTCAAATTTTTCTAAAGTTTATGTTTTAATTTTGAATTACAATTTAATTTCTGTTTTTATTGTCCAAATAACCGTATCGTTACGCATGCACTCAGTATGCAGCCATATGATTTTATTTTTCTTCCGATATATGTACTTTTGGTAAGAACATTCAATATTCATCAGAGAGGAACTAGCCAGGTGCTCCTTTTAAAACAGTTTTCACTCGTAAAATACATCCAATTATACCAACAGAAACATGCCCACCAACAAACAACAACAAGGAGGAAAAGAACATTTCTGCTTTGTATTTTGCGCGACTATGTACTATTGTTCGCAAATATCCTTGACATTTTAGTACTTGAATTGTTGGTGAAGTGAAGAAGAAACAACAACTAATTCTACACCTACTCTTCCTGTTTGCTACATAAATCCACTTCGGAAAGATCAAAACTACCTTCTTTTTTCATCCTGCATCGTGTTTGTTTTCTCTTGCCGTCAGCCTTTCAGGTGTTGTGCTTCTGATGCACCCTTTAGCACGAAGCACCTGTTTGTCAAACCCATTTGAAAGCAATAGTATTTAGAATTACTTGAAAAACAGAACAAGCCACTTTCACTTTTGAATTGTACAGGGAGTGCTGTAAATGTCTTCCTGTGCTTTGAAACGCTTATTTCACGGTATGAATGAAAGTGAAGTAAAATGAGCTTGGCGGCAAACAGTAATTGCGATATTTACGTGACTAAAGTAACCAATCAGTTTATTACCAAATTGGAATTCGCTGAAATTGCATGTACAGGGTTTTCATTAGCATCGCACCAACACCACTTGAATTTTTCATAAAACTTTTTGAATGAATTTTTTCCTTTTTGAGTTTGCTGAATCAGAACATTGACAAGTTGAATTTGGATGAGCTTTCAAACTCGCACATTCTTTAAATTGATTGGCTTGTCTGAATTTCCATCTTGCTTTGTATTTCTTGCAGTTTGGATTCACCAGACTTCTTCTCATCTGGAGAACTGGTTGTTGTTTGTTAAACAAGGAGTCTTCTCTTTTTCCTCCTCTTCGTCTTCATCTTTCTGCTACTCTTCTCATCACCTGGGGGAGACGGAGTTGTTGTTATTTGGGTGAAGCTTGCTCCTCCTGTTGAGACTCGAGTTGTTTCAAGTTTCATCCGATGTCTAGGCGTTTTCATGGTGACCTTCGGACTTAGACGCTCTTGATTGTAGATTCTTCCGCCGTTTCCTCCGACCTCTCAGTCTCGTCCACATCGCTCGGAGTGGAAAAGGACGGATTGCGAGGGACGTGAAACAAGTTGAGGAGCGACGGGCTGTCATTCTACGGAAAATCAAATGAGAAGCAGTTTTAGGAAAATTAAATAGCTTTTCATTATATCAAGCCCTTAAAAGAAAAAAAGAAACAAGGCAGGTTCGAGTAGCTAAGAATATTTGAAAATAATTTCCGAAAATTTGCTACATTCAAGCGCCGATTAGTATATTAGTTCATAGGGATTACACCAATACTAGTCAGATTGTTGGTTCGACCGGTGGAACGAGAGATCCGGCAATGGCAGTTGCAAAGAACCATGGTCAGACTGCGACAACATATTGTTGTTTTGGCCGTAATAGCAATACTATCTCCACCTTCATTGTCCGAGCCGTACTCTTCCTCGTAGATTGCAGCATGAAATGTTCTCTGCTGGAAAATTTCAAGACAAAATCAAAAAATATCTTTTATAAGAATCCCAATATCGCTTCAAAAGTAAATATTTCACTTTTAAAACTTACATAAAACTAATTTTGTTTTTCAGGGTGACCTCTAAAGCAGGCAACAACCCTTTACGTCTACTTATCGTTTCGCCCTTGTCACTCTTTCTCTACCTTGCGAACTTGAAGGAATCACAATATTGCTCGGAACTGGATTCCATCCCGGAATTTCTGTCCAATAAGTATTCTTTTCATCATGGCAAACATTTTAAGGAAAATTTAAAGTGGCAAGGAATATGTGCAAACAACATCCTCAAATTTGCATTGTGAGAAGCTGGGTTAGTATTTCTGTGGTTAACGTTCTTAGCATTAAGAACTTCCAACCCGCGTGATTAGATTCAAATGGAGGGAAAACAATGCAATCAGCTTGAAGCTAAAACGGTTTGTTCCTCTTCAAACGAAACTGAGATTGTTACCAGGCGTTGCTGACATGGAAGTATCATGCTTTTGAATTTCATTTTGTTTGAAGTCTCGGGAAGAACTCGTCGTAAAACTGAATGGTAATTTAGGAGCTTTTGTTTTAATGGTTAAATCAGCGTCAGGTCGACAGTGACTGCGCTAGGTAACCTTGTACCTTTTTTAAGAATTATTGCACTAAATATTCTTATTAAGTAATGCAAACGAAAGCCTATATAAATGAAAAAAAAAATTACATTGGTAACCGCAGAATATGACGGAAAAGGAATAGGTGATATGATATTGGATGGATTTGATAATTGCAGCTATTTTGGGAACAATTCCATCTTCAGACTGATAAGGAATAAGAAATTCTTGATTTTGCATTGCCTTTGTCCTGCCCATAATCATGATCCTTTTGGCGTGGCAAGGCATCTTCCCCCCGTGGCGATATTTAGTAACCCGAGGAGATTTAAATATTTTGTGTTAATACCTTAGTGACATTTAAGGCTAACCTTGCTCCAGGCCGATTTATCATGAATTTTAACAGCAATCGCATTCTCAGTCGCTTGATTTTGGATATTTTCTTGTACTAAATGTGTAAAATCATTTTCGCTACATGCCGCTATTGCATATTCCGTCATGCTCAGAGACCCGGCGTTCTATGAAGCCCCCCTGTAAGTCCAAATTTTTCGCTTGACCCCGGTATTCGTAAGTGACCGACAAAGAGCTACCCCGCCGGCCTTTAGCAGTTTTCGGTATTTAATTTGGAAGGAGAGTTGATTGAAGCCTAAACTTATAAAAGAGGTTAGAAACAATCAAAGTCGCTGTCAATGCTTGTTTTAAATACCGATATTAAACATATAGGCACAGGGAGTGGATCCGTCACAGAGATAGGTTATCTCAAAAGTCAAGACGGTGAGATGCGTGGCCAGCTGAATAATTGAAGTTTTATTATATCCATATTTCATATACATATTCATTCAATTTCTTCCTTCTTGTTTCTGAACTTGACCTCCGTAGAAGCTGAAGAAGGGACAAGCCAAACTTACAGCCATGGCTAGTGTAAATACTGCGTAAACTACTCGCAAAAACTGCAGCGCATTTAATTGTAATCCTAATCATATCCATTAGAGTGAGCTCATTCAAAATATAAAATATTGCCAACACGTAGTGCGAGCTGTTTTTCGGTATTTACTTTGGAAGGAAACTTTGATTGAAACCTAAACTTAAAAATCAAGCAAGAAACAATCAAAGTCGCTGTAAATGCTGGTTTTAAAAGCCAATACAATAACTAGACGCATAGGGTGTGGCAGATGGATAGAAACAAGTCCGGCGGCAATGCATGGACTTTGATAAGAATGGAAAATCGTACAATGATAGGTTTGATTATTTCTAGATGTCATAAATTCATACAATTTCTTCTTCTGTCTTTTCGACCTTGACCTCCGTAGAAGCCCGAGATGGGACAAACCTAATTAACAACGACTGCTAGTGTAAATACTGCGTAAAAAACACTCGCACAAAGTCCTGCGCATTTAATTCTAATCATAATCATATCCATTAAAGTAAGCTCATTCAAACAATACAATTTATTGCCAGAGCGTTTTTCAAATTGATTTTTTTCACGTCGACCAGTTTAAAGTGACGATTGTTCTATAAACAGGAGCTATTGTGTCGACACGGGTACATAAAACTGTTTATTCATGACCAAATATATGATCCGGGCAGCTACTTTGGCCGGAGTCATAACTTTAAACCCATCATGTCAGTCTGTTTGTTGTCCTATGACACCATCTCAAAATACTTTCTTTTGATTGTCTTTTTCCTCTTTTCATTTCGTTATTGCAACAGAAAAAAAATAATTAAAATTCCAGTGTTGTATTCCAAGAAACAAAATGTTCGATGGTTTCACAGTACACCAAACAAAAAAAGACATCATGGGTACAAAATTATGATTTCGGCCACAGTACAAATTCCGACTAGATAGCGCATGAATTTTCAGAGGCGTACGAATGCTTGGCCCGGCCCTGGTGTGAATATCGGGAAATAAAAAGTTGGGGATTTATATCACATTCGTTGTCATTTAGGCGTTCACAGATAGCGAATGTTTGCAAAGTACTACTTAGAGGGGCTACATCTCCCGCCACACTTACACCTTTACACTCCATATACGACGACAGTACGTCCCTAACCCATTTTGAACCGTAAATATGTTTTGTGTAAACTTCCATAAGAGACACTGTGCAAATGATTTTGTAAAATCAGTTAATGTCAATTGAAAGCCCAAAGTTAAATGGTTTCGAATAATTTCAGTTTTTATACCATCAGAGAATTTACATAGAACCTCTTTTCTCCACTTTATTACCCTCAAAATGCATACAGTCCTCTTAATTTGTAAGAATATGACTCATTAAGGAGGGTTAGATGTCCTTTTGCATTCACAATTTGCATTCAAGTTTTGCATTCAAAATTGTTTTTGAACGCAAAAATTACCACAAAAGTCCAACGAATTGCAAACCTACAAGCCTTTCAGAATGCATTGTTTTCATTCAGAGAATTCACTCCTGCAAACTCGACATTGCCTCTATTTGGGCATGGCGGTACACGAATTTGCCTCACTTATGCTTCTGTCCCGCAGGTGCGCCATCAGGTGCTTATTGTTTACTTTTTGTCAGTTCATCTTCATGGAAACAAACCACCTAAGAGCAGATGATGACACTCGACTGCCTCAAATTACCCCCAACTTTGAACGCAAATTTTTGTATTTCAATCTAACACGACTCTCAAATACGCGTCCACAATACTGCATTGTGAATATATATTTGAAACGTGTTTCGAATGAAAAACAATCTAACCCTCTCTATTATTACGCCTACGGTATCTTTAAGACAATCTCCAATCCCCAAGGGTCTCGCTGTCACAATTGTCCAGTCATTCCGTAATTTGTAACATCCTTTTGCAATAATTTACAATATTTGTCAATGTTCAACCTATGAGAAGTGTCAGCGAATAAACTGGAAGAATGTGGAATGTTTTTTTCATAATTTGGCATTCTATTCGTTGGAAAGGATTTTGTTATCACCGTCTGGTGTAGCTTAAATTAATTATTCACAACTTACCAGGCATTCCTTTCATTCCTACTTGGCATCAGTAATATGATTACAGTTTTCACCTTACGCTTTCAAATATTACGATTTATTTCCTGGGAGGCCAGATCCCATTAGGACCTGTCTCGCCCCAGCCTTAGTGGTGTGGCTCACCACCATTAACCCCCCTTCCTGCGCTACCGCCCCAATATTTTAAAATTGTAGCAAATTCAGGTAAAAGATAGGAA